>VZTO01013178.1:172197-189346 GCA_013400615.1 Syrrhaptes paradoxus | reverse complement strand
GATTCTATGAAAAGCCATACAGTTAGACAGAGGTCCAGGAGCAGGGACATGAGGCTGGAAATCTGCTGCTGCCAAGTCAGCTCGGCTGCTGCCTGCCTGTTGGGCACGTCACAGCTGGGGCCCTCCACCATGCTCTGTAAAGACAGACGATGGGATTCTCCCTTGCTCACACGGGGAGGCATAATTAATGCGGAGTTGCTGGAAGTTTGGGGACTAGCTGAGTATGTACGTAGAGGGAGGGGTGGAGCCCCAAGAGAGTCTGTGGGAACCGCAAGATCGAACTAAACACTAGAGACAAGCTGAAGACACTGCATCTGTCTTCCTGAGCTAGGCATCTGCCATCAAGATTCACAGAAGATAAAACTTAACCTATGCTGTCACTTAAAGCATCTCGTTTATACCATGAGCTGAGGTACCCACGACCCTTGTCACTGCACAGTCTGGACCTCTTGTGCTCCTAGCATCTCCTCCGCGAGGGGAAGTGCTCTTGTTCCCGTTCTACAAACAGGGGCCCCAGTCCCAGCCAGGTGAGGAGGACGGGGTTACCCACAGGAATTTCAGATAGCTGTTCCCTGCTGGCTTTCCCAGGGTCAGAGGATGTGTGTGATGCATCAGCGTTCATCCCCTCTCATTTCAGATGTGCAGCTGAAGCTGTCACATAGTCAAAGCTGACTCGTACCTCCGGTCAGTGGGGAAGAAACAGAATTCTGACCCGGGTGTGCTAAACTGTCCTTGGCAGGCCCTGTCTCTGTTCCCAGAGAGCCCTTAGAGCGCCAGGCTCGGCAGGTACGGAGGTTCCCGTTACAGCTGACTCTTGTGCAGTGTGAGAAGATGCTGAGGTCAAAAGCTGCCGTTGAAAAATGGTGACACGGCTTTTTCCCTAGTGCTTTACCTGTGTTGCCTTTGTACACTGCAATTTTAAAAGCTCACTGTCAGGAGTATAACCTGCCTCCGGAGTGGGGATGCTTGAAAGGGGCTGGGAAAGAAGAGGATGCTGGAGCTGGCTGGTCAGTAACTGCAGAGTGGTACAGGGTGGTGTGGTAGCACCTCTAAAATCTTGTGGAGTTTGATCTCTCCAGATTTCTGGCTCATCTCTAACAGGAGTTCACAGCTTGTGTTATCTGACGGTTCTTTGGCAACCTAGCTGCTGCGCAATCCGTCCCGTCTCGGTGGCAGCGAGATTGCAGCTCAGTTTGGGCTCACGGTCTGTCGGATAACACCTCACAGCTCGCTTGCAGGATCAAGCGCTTCCCTCTGCGTGAAGGCTGTGGGGTGACATCCTGATGGACAGAAGTCAACATTGCACGAACGGGGCTGCCACCAAAAACGCCACTGAGAGACAGCCAGCCTCGTAGTTCTGGGAACAGCCTGAGCAGCTGCTAAAGGTGGGATCTCCTGAAGAAACCGGGGCATCTGCACAACAGGCGTGCGGTGGCTCGGTGCCGCGGGCAGGTTTTACAACCACGGGCTGTGTCCTCCTGTGCCGCACAGGTCTGACCTCTGGGTCTGAGGAAGGCGTGGTGTCCCGTGGTGTCCTGTGGTGTCCTGTGCTTTCCTGTGGCCGTGACCTGGTGCTTTAGCTCCGTCGCGTCATGCTGCCATCGTGCGACTCAGAACGTGAACCAGACACATCTGTCCACCGCTGCAGGGCTCCGGCCTCACCCACCACAGCTGCTTCCTTCTGGCATGGCTGCTCTTGCCTCCTCCTTCTTGCCAACCTGTTTGGGTTATTTTTTTTCTTGTATTACCCTTAAATCTGCTCTCCCATTCATGCTGCTGTCATGCCCTTGCCTGAAGGTGGGTTCCTGCCTTGGGCTGCCAAAGCCGGTGGCTCCAGCCACCCGCAACACCTTGAACAGGGTTTGTATCTTTGGGCTGCTCTGCAGGAGAGGGCAGAAACAGAGCTTGGCTTGAGCAGGAGTAGGAATCNTTTTTTTTTTTCTTTTTTTTTTAATTAATGGGAGAGAGGGAGATTGAAATAAGACCATTCCTTGCATAGCACACACTCCAACTCCTTTTTTTTTAATGAACTTTTTTTTTGAGCTTTGAGCAAAACCGTTTGACCAGATACAGAGTATGGCAATTTCTGTGGATTACCTTGTGGAGAGAAGGAATCGCAAAAAGCTGCTGCCTTCCCACGCTGCGTAAGAGGACTGTATTGCAGCATGGAAAAATCAGTATTTCTAAAGTTACTGCCTGTCTTTCTCCTTCCGCTTCACCGTCCCAGGCTGTCCGAGCTGCCTGGCTCCTGGACAGAAAGCAGTGGTGTGTGTGCACCTTCCCGCGCTCCGCTCGAGGGGTGAACGGGGAGGCGTTTGCATTTCCAGTGCCAGATCATCATCTCAGTGAGCATGAGCACTGCTTGCAGTCGCGCTGAAATTCACCGTTGCTGCAAGGGCTTCTAAAAGTCACTTACATTTGTTGCAGAGGGAGGGTCTGACCCTATTGACCTGTAGGTTTTTCTGACTTCAGTGAAAATTATAGATGCCCTGGCAGCACTGCTTTACACTGAGTGATCATCTAGCCTTTTTTTTTTTTTTCTGGTAACTTATTCTAGTCTGACAGGAGGCTGTGTGCAACAGGAAACAAATGGTGCAGTGAGCAGTCAGAGGGCAGGCCAGCAGCTGTGACTCACTGCATCCACTGGCACTGGAGCTGCAGGTTACCCCTGGGCTTGCAGCACTGCCTCCCAGAAAGGAGGAGAGCCGGTAAATCCTGCGTATAGGGTTTTCTGCTGAAAGCCTCCCTCGTCAACACGCTTCTAGAAACACATTTTGGGTGAAACGTCTTGATTCGTATTTTGTCTGCATATGGCTTGGCTAAATATGCCAGAAAAACCAAAATCCCCTGCCCCTGGATGGGCAAGGCAAGGAGAGGGCTGTGGGTTTGCGTCAGCCGCCGGCAGGACTGTCCCTGCCTCTAGGCAGAATCTGTTCTGGCTCCTGTTTATGAGTCCTTCAGGGTGGAGCTCGGCGCAGAAGCTCCATCCGGCTGCTAACCTGCTCTCCGAGCGCCTGAGGTCTGCCCATCCTGCCAGCACGATCTGATAAGAGCAGGAGTTCAAGGCAGTTCCTGCATTCCTGTTGTCACCAGGTCGAGGCAGCGTCTGGCGGTGGCACACGCAGGACCCAGTCCTTTGGGAGCCCTTTGCAGATAAATGCAGTTTTTGTCCTCTTTGATATCACACTGTAATCCCTATTCGCTGTGCTGCTCCGACACGGGTGGCCAAGGAAAGGTTTTCTGTAGTAAGGATTTTGTGATTTACCTTGGGTCTGTCTATAGCTGATCAAAACTTTTCTGCTAGGAAGCCGCACTTGAGCTGGTTTCAGTGGGAGATGGTGCAAAGCACGGTCCTTTGGGTGTTCCTGCTCCGGCAGGGGGATTGGACTGGATGATCTTTCGAGGTCCCTTCCAATCCCTAACATTCTGTGAGTCTGTGATTCTGTGATTCTGTGATGCTCGCCCGTTCGCAAACTTACAGCCACAGACCCCTTCTGTCAGGCACCTGTGCCAGGGTTTGGTACTTGCTCGTATTGCTGTCAAACCCTCACCCCCAGTGAGGATGGGGAGGGCACAACCCTGCCCAAAATATCCCATGCAGGCTGCACGGAGACTCGGGCATCCAGGGTCTGCTCCGCAGCAGAGAGACGTCGGGCACTGCTGGGCTCCCTCCGCACCCCCGCGCAGGGGGAGACTGTGCGTCCCACCGAGGAGGGTGCTGGGTGGGGGGGACATGCAGCCGGTCAGCCACCCCTGCGGGGGCACGCGCTGGTGGGCAGGGGTGTGCATATTGGGTGTGTGCCAGTGTCCTGGGAGGGAGAGGGGACAACAGGCACCCGCATTGCTGCAGGGGAGGGGACAGGACGGGACAGCAGCGGTGCTCGAGGAACACGGGTACAGGGGCTTGGAGGGAGCTGAGAGGGGGTCACCGAGGGGAGGGGAGAGAGCCAGGAGGTGCAGCCCAGCCTGAAGGTGGAACTGGGTGGTCCAGCAGAGCTCTGGAGTTCGGGACCCCGATGAAGAGTCGAGAGCTCCCCAGCGTGCAGGGAAGGTGGGATTTTGTGCACAACAGTAAATTTCAAGAACAGTTAGAACTGATTTCACCCGAGTTAGTTACTGCCCCAGAAAACCTGTAGCTCTCCCTGGCACTGAAGGGCTGAGGTGTAACCAGGGTGGGTACTTCTCTTGGATAGAAACAAGGGACAAGTGGAGAGAATAATTGCGAGCAATGTCTTGAACGCAGTTGGGGAAGCACATTTCTAGTATGCCAAAATATATAATTTAATTATGTTAAGCTTCATTTTATTACTGAAAACGGTATATATTCCAATTTGAGTATTTTTCAATATAGTTTAGTGTTGATTTAAATCAGTTTGTAAAACACTTCACAGTCTTTACATGTAGGACTGAAAATAATTTGCAGTCAGGGCTCAGCAAAATCTGTGCACTTCATGTTTCTGCAAAGTATACAGATCTGTTTATACAAGGAAAATGCTTTTTTCCGCTGTTGCATCTGAGGTAGGCGTAAACATAATGTATTTCACAGGTTTTGAAAAACTGAAAGAAGCAGCATTTAATAAGAGAACTAGGTATTTCCTGAAGCGTGCACATTCCTTCACTGAATCTCTCAGTATACAAAATTCTTCATACAAACAAACCATATCCAGCTTTTGTCTAGTTTGAACCCTTCCAGAATGTTTCCAGTTTCCTGAAAATATTTTTAAAAGGTTCAGAGAAGATGGTTTAAATCAGATTAAAGCGATATTATTGTTTTGTTTTTCAAGCTTCAAAAAGTGAAATCAGGTATTGGAAAGCTCATGCATGCCATGAAGGGGAACTGCTTTTCCTTTTGTCTGGATGTGGTTTCAGATAAAATTTCACTCCAAAGAACGCCACCAGTTTTATTAGTTTGCCCTCCAGTCAGTGTGTTATATTATAAAGCCGTCGCCACACTTAACCCGTTGAAAATGGCTCGTAGGCAATCCTGGCGGGATGTACAAAAGCAGCTTCCAGGCACCGCACAGGCTGTAAGACTCAGAAGACAAGGGCTGCTGAACACTAACCAGTGTGACAATTGTTGTTTTCAAAGATTGACTATTTCACCTGACTGTCCTTTTAAAAGGCTTCAACCACCCACAACCACACACCCAGAGCTCCTTCCTATCCTGCGGATCTTTCAGTTCCCACTACGAGAGCTCGGGTGCGGGAACCATTCAGTTTGCTCTTGGCACAAAAACGGGGCAGAGGCTTCGGCTGGGGGACAGGAACGAGCGGCTGGGAGGTGGTGGGAGCCAAAGCCTCCAACAGCACAAGAACGGTTTTTTCTCCCTTCAACCCTCTGCAGACATTTCATCCCAAATCAACCAATTCTGTGGGCGTGCCGTAAAGGAAGGGGTAGTAACCTCTGCTCATGGACTGAGAATTGTAAGAAGGGTTTATTTAAAAATAGCTTTTTCAAATCAGTCTGTGCTTGAGAGGCCAAATGTATCATCCTAGTTGAGATGAGCACCTTGGGAACACACACCTCAATGTCTGTAGGACCAGCAAAATGAAAATTTTCCACAAATTCTAAACCTCTTCTGCCAGATGAGGAAAAATAATTGAAAGCTTACACAACCAACATTATGAACATGAAAATATTCTAATTTTTCAGTAATTTGATGGATGTTAGCTTCCATGTTATCAGTCACATAGAACTGAAAACATTTGTTTGTCTTACCCTTTTTTATTTCCAAAGGCTTCTGATGAAGCTTCATAACTGAATTTAAAGTATTCAGGGAGCCATCAGATTATTCCCCTTTCAGCTGTGCTGTTTTATTGCTTCTGTGCTTTGAGACATGATGGGTCACAGAGAAAAGTACTCATTTTCAGGCAAGTCTTGAGTCGTTTTCTCAGAGAAAGAGAAGATAATATATTGTTGGTGCTCTATGAGGCTTTTTGTCCTGATGGTTTAAGATAGGAATGAGCCTTGGAACATACTGTTATTGAAGTTGTTTGCAATGAGCCTCATGGCAAATATCGCCGTGCGTACAAAATAATTCCTGCACTTGTTACGGACAGGGTGATGTCCTTTCTTGTCTGGAGATGTGTCATTGCAGGCTGTGTCCTCCATGCAGAGATGTAACTCACCCAGCATGTCACAAATAATGCTTCAGCTCCGGCTGGATCTTGCTCGCTTGATCTGCTCTGCAGCCTTGGGGAACCGGACCAATGGACCCTACACGCGCTGCGGCTGATTGCTGATATAAACATAAAATACAAAGATACAGTCACCTTTAAATAACAACATGGTCAATCTAAAGTATTGTCCTGGCTGCACTTGTTTTAGGCAAATGAGGTCTGCTCTACCAATGCTTTTCAAATTTACCTTCTGGTGGTTGAAGCTATTTCATCAAGTTTTAAAAGGAATTTAGAATCCTTTAGTTTTCAGATTGCTGCATAAATGCAAAGCACACGATTTCAAATGACAACATGGTTTAGGGAAGCAAAACAGACTTTAGCAAAGACAGCTTAGAATCAGTCATTTCAGAGTCCCTCTGAGAGAACGAAGTCGTAACACAGCTTTGGGTTGTTCCCAGGTCTTTGCCCAGGTCCAACTTCTTCTGTCTTCAATTTGTAACTTCAGACAGAGTTTTCTGTCTTGATTCTCCTCTGAAAGTCTAAGTTGGTTCCCTTCTGCTCCATCCCCCGGCTCTAGAGTTCTCCTTTTCAGTATTTTAAAAGACAATGCCCAGCACAGCTGGGTCCAGCACAGCTCTCCGTGCGCTGGGGTTGCTCTGTGGCAGCAGGCTGTTAAGCCTGAATCAAAATTTCCAGATGGCTCTGTGTTAGAGCTCATTCTCCAAAACCTGACTGGGATGTAGTGACCTGTGTTGTTTAAGAGTCTCGGTGTCCAGTGTTCCTTGTGATGGAGCTCGGTAGGGCCCACAAGCAGCAAGCACTGACTGTTCACAGAGGCACTAGGTCGCCTTTCCAGAGGCGTGTCTGCATTGCATGCCACATCCCTGCAGAGCAAACCCAGAGACCTTGGGTTGGGTCCAATTTTAGGGTGCAAGTTTAACAAAAAATTTGTAACATCACATCTGCTATTTTTATTCCAGAGGTGCAGTTCAGAGGATAACATAAATGGAGGGGGTTTGAAGCGTGTTTTTTGTTTGGTTTTAGTTTTGTGGTTAACGACGGTGCTGGTTTCTGTATCTGTTCAGTGAGCAGCTGTGTTTCAGTGCTTACTTCCAATTGAGTAAGGGTTTGTCCTACTCACGCAGTAAATGAATGAAATAAGGGACAGTCCCTTGAAAGAAAGGACAAGTGGTCACCCTTGGTGTCAAAAAAATAGAAAACAGTTGCTACACCTTAAAGCCTGAGAAATTTTTCAGGCTGAAGACAGGAAATGGTGGCACCGAGGTGCTCCCCTGTGCATCACTTGTGGTTTTTAATTACGCAATCCCAGAGAGTTTTGCAGCGTAACGTGGTGAATGCAGCTGTCTTACACGCACCTCCTGCCTGCATTGCTTTGCTGCAGCAGTGTAACTGCAACACCTGTAACTTCTTTAATCTTGCGTTTTCCCTTTTCCACTGGATATTTTATGTAATTCATGCATACCTAGTGCTTGGTGTCTGTTGAAACTGGGGTTCATCCAGCACAGCAGGTAACAGGGAAAGCAGAGAGCTGATTGTGGATGCTCCACTGCCTGCCTGCACAGATTAGAGGAAACCCCCAGCAGCGCAGTGAAGGACTGGTCTGAGCCAAGGGCTCCTGCCTTCACCTGTCTTACAGAAACATTCTTTCTCCCAGGGCTTCAAACCCCATGCCCGGGGATGTTATTTATTGCCTTCTGTAGAGGGAAAGCTGGAGGGCGCCTGGGAATTTCCACTGAGAAGCAAGTATCAGTGACCTGCAATAGTTTCCCCAGTTCAGCTGCTGCCAGCAGCGAGCGCTGACAAAATCCGAACGATGACGTCCACAAACTGCTTTCAGAAATGATGACTGTGTTATGTTTGCTGCCTTTGGTTGCCTTGCTGGCTCTTGAGAATCTGTGTTTTCCAAGCTTGTCTTGGTAATCACTAGAGCCAGATACCTTATGAAGAAATGAAAATGGAAATTTTAATTTGACTCCAAGCACTGAAGCTTTCCAGTGGAAACCCAAAAAGCACAAGGCTTGTGACTAAATTACAAAAGTTGCCATAAGTAGTGTACTCCAAAACTTTTACTTACATTCTACCCACATGCTACAGAAGTGCTAAAAAAGTTGCATCAGATCCCCACGGATCTGCAGTCCTTGCTCATTCATCACCAACTCATCTGACTTTCACCCTGTAGCTAAATTTAACACCAGTGCCTCATGTTCTGTCATGGCACCATACTGCTGTTTGCTTCGTGCTGATGTAAATCTTATTTATTATAACACAGGGACATGCCGAAAGGGTCAGCGGTTCAGAAGGTTTCTCTTGGTGCTTTGAGTTAGATGATTATATGCTGTGTTGGTAAAATCTTTTTTGATGGCTAGAGTTTGAACGGTTTACTGGGTGCGAAGGACTACCTCAAGTACGTGGTGTTGGTGCTTTCTGTAATTGCTTGGTGTTCTTACTGGCTTCTGTCTAGCTATATTAGTTAGATATTTGGAAGCTAACATACTTTTTATGTGAATTGTGGAGTGCTGGAGCAGAGTGCAGTGGGGTCCTTCAGTAGGATCTGAGTACTTTACCTCTGTGACCTGTGTCTTGTGTAGGAGAATGCATGTTCAAACGACTTCTCCAAGTCCTTTGCCTTCCAGAACTACTAATATGTTTTTCTTCAGGAATTTTAACAAGGAACTTGAGATGAAAATTTGGCAGGCAGCTATACTGTGCTGAAAACTCCTTTCAATTTTCCTTCACTTCAACAGACTTTTTTAATTTGCAAGTGTCCCAGTTCTGCTGTGGGAGCTCTTACGCAATCCCAGCATGACCAGTCTCGGGGCTGCCAGAACGAAGCCTAAGTGTGATCACATAGAGGAACATTCTTGCAGGGCCAGAAGATCGTAAGCGGCAGATATGACAGCCAGGATCTTTTTAAAATTAACTCAAACTGGGCTCACATTCCGTAGTTTGAAACTGAGCATGAGCAAAATGCGTTGTGCTTCCCAAGTGTTTTCTGTGACATTGCAGATAGGGAAAAGTGAGACGACCATTCTGGCCAAAATTGGATCAGGAGGGAGTTCAGGTTTTGATCTAGATTTGCACTGTACCAGGCAATTTGGAAGCGAAGTCACAATGCGCCCTCCTGCCCAGTTAGCAATGGAGGCCAGAATGCTCGATGGCACCTGGGTGACTTGGTCCCAGCCGGCAGCGACGGGATTCGTATGGCATGCACGTCGTGCCGAGCTTTAAAAATATTCTGTGTGTGACAAAGTGAAAATCGGTTAGTGTTCCCATTTTTTAATGCGTATAATAAGAAAGGAATTGTGACGCCGTTCCTGTAATTCATATATGGTGTCTCTTAAGTCAGTGTTATGCTTAAAGAAACGGAGCTCGCGGTAGAGGCAGTATGTGTGGTGTCCTTCAGATGGATTTGAGGACAGAGGGAATTTTATACGACTGACAACACAGTCATTTTCTTTATTATTTCATCTTTCTTTTAACTTAGTTTGTCTTTGGATGTGTGATTTTCAGCTAGGAATACAAGCTAGAAGTCATACATACGTAGTTGTTATTACATTGCAATTCCTTGTTTCCTTCCACGAATAATCTGCTTCAGAAATTCTGAAGCACTCTTTCCTAGAACACTCTGATTCCAATGATTTTTGCCCAAAGTCTTAAATGCAAAAGGCCACTGTAGCAAAAGGGACATGAATAAGCAAACCTGAGCATCAGGACCAAACTGTAGCAGAATGGGACAAGAAAGACTTCATCATCTCTTGCCTCAGAGGAGACAGGGACTATTCACCTTCTGTTCTCTTCAACATTATTCGAGTTACATAATTTACAACTACACTTACACCGTGCCATTCTCACAAAAATTAATATGATTTTTTGCAGGTGAGGAGGTGCTGCTCTGGCCATCCACTGGCATCCTCTGCCCAGGTTCCCTGGATTCTTCCCCTTGCCTCTTCTCTCATGCTCGGTTCCCCTGCCAGGGACTCTCTTGCTGAGCTTTCCCCAGCATCCAAACTTCCTTGCAGCTTGTAAGTTCACACCACTTACTTACGGAAGTCCACTCCTTTACCAACCCTCCTTTGTCACAGGATCCCCCTTCTCCTCAGCCACTCACTTGCTCCTNACAAGGGGTAATGGGTATAAGCTGAAAGAAGGGAGATCTAGACTAGACATTAGGAAGAAATGTTTCACTGTGCAGGTGGTGAGGCAGTGGCCCAGGTTGCCCAGAGAAGCTGTGGATGCCCCATCCCTGGAGGGGTTCAAGGCCAGGCTGGATGAGGCTTTGGGCAACCTGGGCTGGTGGGAGGGGTCCCTGCCCATGGCAGGGGGTTGGAACTTGATGATCTTTAAGGTCCCTTCCAACCCAAACCATTCTGTGATTCTATCTTATTCCCAGCCCTGGAAGAACAAAGTTTGCATTCAAAAGTTATGACATTTATGAAATCGTATTCCATGAAATAGTGTAGGTTTCTGGGTGGCTTGTATTTTGGGAAGTGGCCATTTCTCCCAGCTGTGATTCCTGTCTATGATCCCATTCCTGTGAAATGCTCCTGAAATTTCTTAGCACAAGATTTGATCTAAAAATAAATTTATTTTTTTTTACAAAACAAAACTGAAACACAACCAGGTTGTTTTAAAATTATTTTTAAAAGAATTTACCATTTCTTAGCTCTTATGTTCTGCTCTTTAGTGAAATATAAAAGCTTGCCTGCATGAGAGCCAAAAGTAAATTTAAAAATGCAACCTTAACTTCCTAGCTAACACAGTCTTGAAGACAACTTTTTTCCAAACCAGAAAGTGTAAAATCTTTTTTTTCAAATCTAAAAGGAAAAAAGTTCCTGCCAGCTTTTTGCACCAAAGCAGAAGTGACCCGATTTTCATCTTCTGTTTAAGCTGGTGGGTATTGCAAGAATTTTATGTCTTTGAAAACATATTGACTGTTACTGAAATGCCTATATATGGGTTTAAATACCTGTTTTAAGGCACCCTGGTTAGAAAAGATTGTCCTTAAGCAATTTAACCAGATGACTAGTTTCCTAGTTCCTCCTTGCGTCTTGGCTCAGGAAAGGAAAACACTTCCTCTTCCTTCTGAGGGCCCCAGACGTCCTGTGCCATCTATTTATACAATTGTTGTAATGAACCCCAAGTTAACCACTTCCTTGCCTGGCTTAGTGTTGGCTTTACATCTTTTAAATCTCTTTTCACTTCGTGTCTTTATACTCCTCTTGTAACGTCTCTCAAAGGTGTGTTCAGAGCTGCTCCTCAGCACGCCCATGCTTGGAGTGGTGTTGTCAAGGTGTTCAGTTGGCCAGATGGCATCTTTGGAGATAATGAAGAGGAGACTTAAGCTGGGCCCTGGTGGCTTTTTCCCACCAGATACAAAGGAAGATTAGATAATCTCGGTCATGCAGACACCTGTTGAAAAGTTTAGGTGGATGAATTTGGCAAGGGGATCACAAGATTTGACCAAAGGCCAGTGACTAAAGGCTTTCATCATACCTGTTCTCGTGACATGCCCTGTTCAGCATGAAGGCAGGAACAAGTTGTAGGTCGCTGTGCCAAACCATTGCACAGTGAGTGTACAGAAGGTGGGAAGGAGATTGATAACTGGAAGGACCTGCCAAGTGGAAGAACAGGAGACAAGAAGACATCCTGTGGGAAAGGAGGCTTCTAGCCAGGAGGGCTGGAGTCAGAAGGACATGTGGAAGAGCCTGTGGTTCGAGATGCAGTTGAAATGGCTGGGATGGTCCTGACGAGCATGGGACTATTCTGTTTTATTTGTTGTTTTCAAGGACATAAGAGGATCTGGACAAAGAGGCAGCAGGCAGGTTTGCAGAGGGCAGAATTAGGGGTGGCAGGAGGCCTGGCGAGGTCTCTGAGCCCAGTGCTTGCCCTGTTTTCAGGCTGAAGAAGGATCAGGTGCTTGCTAGCCAGACGTGAGGAATGCTGGGGCACTCTGCACTGCGATGCCTCCGGAGACGTGGACACACTCTCTGCCTGTGTAACCCAACCGCAGTGTCTCTGCCTGGCGAGGTTCCCTGAGATCTGATCTAACCCTCCTCCGCTGCAGAGCAAGCCGGGCGCATCTACCGTCCTTACGGGACTCGCAGCACAGCTGGTTGCCATCCTCTTTATAAGAGAATTTAAAACTTGTAAGACTGCTGCTGTGATGTCTCCAGGCTGTCCCTTTGCCAGACCGTACCCTTCCTTCTGAGCTTTCTTTGAAAGTCACATTTTCCAACTCTTCCATCCTCATAATTTTTCCTTGGGACTCTCTATGGTATTTTCACATGTTCCATAAAGAGTGATGCCCCAGATGGGACGCAGCAGCCCAGCTAAGGCCTCACAGCACCAAGCACAGCAGAAGACTTTCCTCCTGCATCTCCTCTGGCACTCTCATTCACAGACCATAGAAAGACAGGCTTTTTCCCATGCAGTTCCCTGCTGTGAAATTGCTGCGCAGTCCCCGATTCGCTGTTATCCAGGTTACTCTGTGCAATTCTGCTGTTTTACGGGCTGTTCCCTATACTGCGTATGTTCACTGGGTGTTTCCTTTCCGTATGTTGTGCCGGTCAGCACGCGGCTGCAGTGCCGATGGTGATGCGGGAGCATCGCGTGGATGCAGAGCCTGCCCTGGGCACCGCTCCGTGTCCCTGCGCTGTGTGAGCGTGTTGCTGGGGATGTGCTCTGTTGCTGTGGAGATGACACTTGCCATCCACGTTTCTAATGACTTGAAACAATTCACTTCACAATTAAAACACGATCTACTCTGTGATAACCCGAGGCAATAGTTACTCACTAAGCGGAGGTGGGGATGGGAAGTGGATTTCCTTGCTGGGCTCTGCCCGGGGGGCTCTAGCTCCCTCTGCACTGCCCTGGCCCCCTTGCTTCTGCTTGCCGTGCCCCGTTCCGTGTCTGCTCCCTGTCTCAAAAACCAGAGCAAGTTTACGTAAGGTTCAGGCTCCGTTTAGCCTCTGTTGTCACCCAGCGTGGTTGTCTCAGGGACGGCTATTCAGAGTACACCGCCAGTCTGGTTGTCGCTAATGCGCTCCACAGCCAGACGCGGAGCGACCCAAAGCCGGTGTTTTACTGCCTGCCATGCTTTTCCTTCCCAGCCTCTCAACCGTTGCCACGAGTTCAAGTGTGAAGAAGGCACACATCCCAGCCATGTGCTGCTCCCCTTGCCTGCTGGCAGTGAAAACTGTTTGGCCAGCCTTCAGGTGGGCTTAGCGAGCAACCTGAGCACCGGCTGCAGCGTTGCTGGACCGGGTTTTCAGCGTCAAGCTGCCCAGCGCAGGCACCGTCCCTGTGCTCCTGGCACTGCTGGGACACACCGCAGCCTGGGCGCTTGTCCTGTGGCCCCGCGGCTCACAGCGAGGTTACGGGCTGTTGGGAGAGGAGGGGTTCACGCAGCGCTTGTCACCGCTGGTATCTGAGCACCTCACGGTTGTGCATCGAAGGTGACTAGTGCCTGTCACACAGGCTTTGCTCTCATCCTGTCCCTGAGGGGAGAAGCCAGCGCAGCAAGGTCTTGCTTTTACAGTTTTCAAACAGCGTACAGCTTTTGCTGTGTGGAGGCAGGCAGTGCAAAGCAGCAGGTGCTGGGGCGAGCGGGGAAATTTGGGGGGTGCCGTGAACAGAGAGGAGCTCATTTCATAGAGCAGGCAACCAGGCGGAGAGGGCTGTTGGGTGCTGCTTTGTGCTGGAGGGGCACAGCCCTTCCCACACGCTTCCTCTGCTGAGGTCCTTGCAAATAAAAACAATTATAATACAAAAGAAAATGGGTGAGAATAATCCAGTGGTCTTTGCTTTCAGGCTCTCACGATGGGTGTAGCGAGGTGGTGCCATTGCTGTAGCTTTCGTGGAGCAGGGGAGGGCCCTCAAGCTTCCCTGCTATGTGCGGGTGCTGAGCAGGTTTGAGGGTCCTCCATCCTTCCCTCTGTGCTTGGCCACAGCTGGCTGGAGCTCCCAGCCCCACTAGTTCCCAGTTCCCCCATTGCAGCTCTTGCTGTCTCTGTGCAGCTGCTCGGGATGCGTGTTCAGCTCCCTGCTGAATGCTGCCTTAGAATATGAAAGTGGCATCTTTCATCTGTGCTGCATGCCGTGGGGAGCTGGTCCTTCTTGTGTTGAAGGGGCTTTGGGGAAGGAGGGCTACTAGAGCAGCAGCCCTGCCGGGATGGAGATTGCCTCTCCTTGGGAATGAGCAGCTGGGTTTGAATGGGGACAAAGCCCGGCTCCTCCACGATGCCACAAATACCAGTTACCCTCGAGAGGAGAGGGTGGGGGTTCATCCAGGAAGGCGGCTGGAGGTGGTGGAGCTGCCAGGACAGAGGGAGTGCCCAGCAGTGGGACCCTCAGTGTGCGCACCCCTCTAGCCTGCATGTGAGCCGGGGGGGGGCTGACGGCCACCCCGGGGAGCTCAGGCTGGACCGCGGGCTCTGGTCCAACTCTCGAAATGCAGTGCAGGGAGCTAGAGGAAGGAGACCCGTTACAACATGCTGCTGCTTCTGGTTACCAGAGAGACCAGCACAGTGTCAGAGACTGAGCTATCCCTGGCAGCAAAAACTGCAAATTCAGCCTTTCCTCCCGCTTGCATCAAGGCTCCACTTGGCCTTACAAGAGGCTCAGGGCAGTCTGTCTTGCTGCAGGCACCCCGCGGAGCCGGAGCTGAGAGGCAGGACAAGGCTGAGCCCACAGTGTTTGGGCACTGGGGTGGGAGGGACGGTGTGCGAGGGTGGGCTGGGGGCTGTGGGGACAGTCACAAGCCTGGGGAGATCTGGGGAAGGGGCAGACAGCAAGGTCCTTGGAACGTGAAGTAGGAGTGTGAGAGTGACCTTGGAAAGAGGAGGAGCAGGCTAGGCTGCTGGGATTCAAGAGGGGGCAGAGAGCAGCGGTGGCAAAGCTGTCCTCCTTTTTATCCAGCATCAGAGGGGGATGATGCTTTTTTCCACGTGCTTTTTGGAGCAGCTGAGGGCAAAGCGAACCATCACAAGCCTTGTCCCTCGTGAGCTCCAGCCAGTCTATGGGTGCCTCAGGTGGTGGGCAGAAGGCAGCCCAGGCAGGTTAAATCTGGAGGATGAAGCGTGGGTAACGCTGCACGGGCAGGACGAGCTTGCTGCCATCCCGCCGGCAGTGCTGCTCTGGGCTGCCTGGGGGCTGCTGCTCACAGCTGCATAAATAAGCACAAAAACTGAGATTTTGGAGCAGAGGAAGGTACTGCAGGGAAGGTGAGCAGAGAAACACAGAAGCAACTGTCTGAACTGTTCCAGGTCTGTCCCAGTGCAGCGCTGTGGCTGCAGGATCCTTTCATACGATGGATTAGAGCCGAGTGCTTTTTTTTTCCGTGAGGGTTTTTCCTGATTCCCGTCCTTCACAGCTGGCATCAAGAAGCAGAAGAGTCTGGGAGGACCAAGACACTATTTGCATTAACTGGTGTAAATCAGAAGCCGTTCTGACTGTGCTGAGGTTGTGCTGCTCTAGCAGAGCAGGATCTAGCTGATGCTGTTACTGTCCTGTGAAGCTTTGACCAGCAACTTGTTCCGACAGCTCTGGCCTCACAAAAATATTGTCCGGTGTCTGCCCAAGCGTCGCCTTCATGCTGAATGTGACATTTTCCAGTGTATGAGAATAATAAATTTTGATAAATGTAGGAAGACCGGGGAGACAGAAAAGGAGGCTGTACAGGCAGAGCTCTCAGAAGCATCACACACGGTCGTTATGAAAATGTGTCTCGCTGTGCCTTTGAAGATGTGCAGGTGTAGTTAAAAAACGAAAGGGATTTTTGATGGCAGGCCTGAGGGCACTGAAGACTTCAAATCTGGTTGAAAGCACTGTCCTAATTTTTGCTCTGAGATTTTATTCTTTAGAAAAAAATTAAATCTTGTTGCTGCTGGGACTCACCGAAGCTGTTTTTCTGTGTTTTGCTTGCTGGGGTTTATGCTGACATTTCTTCTGTTTAATCTCTTGGTTTTGCTACATTTGCCTTTTAAACAAAAAAGTTCATAGTAAGAAACTGGGCAAACACAAATGGCAGGTAAATAAGCTTGTTCAAACTTCTATTAAAACTTTGAGGATGTTATTTTTTACAGCCAATAATTGCAATCCAAAAAGAAATTAAAATACCCTGCCTGTTAGTCAGAGGCAGAATGACTGAAGCGTACCCGTGTAACAGGATATTTCAAACAGGAGGCAAAGCTTTAATTCGTTATTAACTAACCGTGGTTCCCGTGCACAGTCTAGCCCTACGCATGTAACTAGCACAAGTCAAGCCTGCTATTGGGGTGACCAGGTCTTCCCTTTGGCTGTCCGCTGCTGCTCTATCCCCAGCTGTAAGCAGTTCCCAGTGTTGCTCTTTTAAGCCAAGAACTGCAGTCTTGTGGGGCTGTCCAACATCTGCACGGCACCATGCTGCCCCTGCTCCTTAATGTTCTGCTGCGTGTGTAGATGGGCACTTCTTGGGTTGGTTTCTCTGGGAAAACCTTTTGTCCGGAGAGCACGCTGTGGGGAAGAGGATGCCCCACACAGAGCGATCAGAGCTTGGGTTTGGATGGAAGCTGAGTGCGGTTCTGGAGGCAATGCAGGGCTCTTTCTTTTGGCCAGAGGGCTGTGCCGAGCCAGGACAAATCATCTCTCTGCCGTTGGTGGGGCCCATGGTTGGAGCAGGGGGCAGAGCAGCAGGGATGGCGGCTGTTCCTGCCTGCTGGATCCAGCAGATTCCCTCCAGAACAACGTGTAGCTGTAATTGCTCTGAAGCTTTCGTAGAACCTGATACTTTCATAGAATCATTCAGGCTGGAAAAGACCTCAAGGATCATCAAGTCCAACTGTCAACCCAACCCCACCCAACCCACTAACCCATGTCCCCAAGCACCACATCCACACGTTTCTGGACCCCCTCCAGGGATGGTGACTCCACCACTGCCCTGGGCAGCCTGTTCCAATGCCTCAGCACTCTTGCACTGAAGACATTTTTTTCTCATTTCCAGCCTAAACCTCCCCTGGTGCAACTTGAGGCC
>VZTO01013178.1:159346-172099 GCA_013400615.1 Syrrhaptes paradoxus | reverse complement strand
TTGCCCTCTGTAAGTGTCCGTTTCCTGAGACCAGCGGCCAGGGCTGTGCTAGAAGCAGGTTTAGTCCCAGTGCCAACCCAGCTGCCAGGCTCGGGGCTCTCACAGTCCTAGCTGTGTCCTGAGCCTCACCTCCCCAAATCTTCATCCGAGCGATTTTTTACGTGACAGTGCCTGACCAGCTTGTTTCATTTGAACCTAGTTCTGAGCCTCGGAACCCTGGAAGGGATGGTAACGTCTCGATTTGACATGTTTATCTTGCAATTTCACAGAAAATTTCTTTCTGGATACCACAAAATATAACATAATCCAGGGGTTTTGTGCTCAGTAAAAGAGGGAAAGCAAAAACGAACCTGTCAGAGTTCTTTGTTTTTAAAGTCTTCCTTTGCTTTGAAACCAAGCATGCTGAATCAAACAAGAGAGTTCTTCCGTTTGGCTTCAGTGAATCCTCGAGGTTACCATTTTTGCTGATCCTGGCTGGAACGTGTGTGGATATCGGATCCTGTGTGTGCTGCAGGAGTCGTTCTGTGGTCAGACGGGCAGTGGGAGCTGGGCTGGCTTTCTCTGGGCAGCAGTAGTGGCTTCGCTCTCTCTATGACGTTGTTTTTTCCTTCGGTGAGGAGCAGTGTTTCTGTGGTAGGAAAACCCAGACCATGACAGCCTCTGTGTCTTGTTTCAGGCATCAGAGGGTGTTCCCGTGAAGTATTTCGAGAACTTGGAGGAACTGATAGAATTTTACAAGAAGGAGAACATGGGTCTGGTATGGCACCTCAAATATCCAGTCCCGCGGGAAGAGGAGGAGGCTGCAGATGACCCGGAGGAGGATGCTGGTAAGAAACCCATGATGTGACTCTTGGTGGTGCAGACCCTTGATCTCTGGACCGGAGATCTGCAGTGCAGACAGGGGGATTACAGCCTGTCAGGCAGCACGTTGGAGCAGGGGATAGGGAGAGCTGAGCTGGCCAGACCTGGAGTCAGTGAGTCCTCGTGGCTCCGGGGTGGCACTGTGTCCGGAGCATCGGTTCAGCTCACCCCAGGGAACACACTGAGACTCTCTGCAGAGGTATGTTGTGTCCGGTGCGGGGCTGACTCATCTGCTGTGCTTCATCTGAAGTTGGTTTATGTCCAGGCATCTCACATGTCTCTGTGCCCCTCTCCCTGCGCTGCCTCTGTAGGGCCACTGTCTCAGCAGCAGAGATGCTCCCTTAGAGACCTGGAGCCCTTCTCTCTGCAGTGCCACGTACCTGCAGCTGCTGCGGGTCTTGGGTCGTCTGAAACTCAGGCCCCCTTGTCTGCTCTAATCTCGAGGACATTTCTAATCGTCACAAGCAGAGGGCATGGATCCTGCAGTGGCAGGCAGTCTAACTCCATGTATAGAGGCAGATGAAGAGGAGTGACTGGCAGCATCACAACTACTTTATATGAAATGCCACTGTGGGCTCCTGACACCCACTGGTCTTGGATCGTTCCTTGGATTTTTCCTGGATCATCCCTTGGATCTGTTATTGTTTTCCTGAATCCCAGGGGAAGGTCATGCCCACAGAGCCATCCTTCCTGTCCTTTCTGATGTCTGTCCGGAAACGATGAGCATTACAACGAAACTTGCCTGAAGGACACAGTCCCTGTGACAGACAGACAGGCGTGTGCGCTAAGCCAGGCTGCTGTGCCTGCGTACATTTATGCAATCCAATGGATATCTAATAGGATCTGGAAGATTTTGGTATGCAATTCTCATGAAGAAACAGAATAAAATTTTGCAAAGCTGCTCAGGAGAGATGTTCCTGTTTTTTGGCCAGCTGCGTTGAGTCTCCAGCTCTCAGGGTGGGGGAGGGAACAACAGCAAAAATAGTCCACGGAGAGGTGAGCAGCAGGGAATGAAGTTCTAGCCAAGACTAAGAGCCTTTAGATGAGGAGATATTAGCACTGGGTCTGGGCTGTTCACATACAGAATTTAATGGGGTTAAGGCACTTTGGTCCCACTGTGCTAGAGCCGTGTAGGGCCTTTAGGTGTCTGGCCATCTTGCATGTAGGATTGCAGAGGGGGAAAAGGAGCACCCAGGTACCCTGCAGGTGCACCACCCAGCTGTGCCGTTGTGCCTCTGTGAATCACAGCTTCTGCAACGCATTAGTTCTGGGTATCTTTTTGTAATGAAAATTCCACCATTAGGGAATAACCAAACTAAACCTCACAACGCAAGCAGCTACACGTGGCAGGTGTAACAAAGCATTGGAGCAATCGGTATGAGAAGCAAGGCAGCTATGGTTGGGATAAATGGAGATGAACACACTCTTCTTCCAGGAGAGGGAGATGCATCCCGAGCAGCAGGATGACAGAGCAGGAAAAACCTTTGTGCTTCCAACTTGATGCCCACAAGAGAAGGCAGGATGCTCAGCCCCTCTGTAAGCTAAAGCTTACTTTAGCTGTTGACTTCTTTCCATTAGCAGCTTCTGGTGTTCTTCCCATCATGCCCCTCCATCCATCCTGCCCCAGCAGCAGATCTCCATGCTGATGGTGATGATATGGATGAGGTACAGCTATGTTCTCTAAGCGTTATATTCAAAGTGACTAATTAACCTTCACATCTGCTGTGCGGATGGGACAGTCAAACCAACTGGGATGAGGTTACACCACCCTGCAGAGGCACACGCTGAGGTCCCAGCCTGGCAGCTCAGCCCACGGGTCTCGTACCACTGACATCCCAGAGAGCAGGACTGGGCCAGCGTGGAGCCCTGAGCTCTCCAGCTCTGAAATCAGAGGCTCTTCAGAAGGGATGGTCTCTGCAGGGACTGCCCTGCCCATGGGTGAGGGGGAGGAGGTCAGATTGCCGTGCTGGGATGACTGTGCCTTTCCCTTCCTCCTTGCCAGACCTGGTACCCACGCCTCCTATCCTGCCTCCACGCAACATCCTCATGGCACTGCCGAGCAGCGAGACAAAGGAGGTATCTTCTCTCCCTGAAAACGCCAGGGTGGCAGATGTCAATAAACTGTCCCTTTCTGAGACACTACTCCAGCGACTGCAGTACCAGGACACAAGCAGGTGAGGATGGCAAGTCACAGGGCTGCAGAACCAGCCTTCAGCCCAGCTCTGCACGGTCTGTGCCTCGCTGTCGGGGACAGCTGAGGACCTCTTTGGTTCAGCAAAACTGCTCCTCATTTATACTACCAAACAGAGAGGGGAATCAGATCTGCAGAGGTGACTCTTTACAGTCCAGCTGTCATCTAGGAAAAAAGACGTTTCTGAAGTGTTAAAATCACCAATGAACTTTCTCCACTGAGGTATAGTTTTCTAATACAAAGGATGGTAATGTCTGAGAGAAATTGGTGTATCAGCCATGTGCCCGAACCACAGGTTGTGTCAGAAAGCACCAGGCAGTCCTCAAAAGGAAAAAACTTGTGTGTGGGTTCCCAGGCACTCACACTTGCTGATCTGCTCCAGCTCCAGGGCTGACTCACACTGTCCCACGTGCTAGCTGTCTCAAATCTGGACATGCACTGAAGCCTTAGAGGAAGCTGCATGACATTTAATGACCAGCTCTGCGAAGTTTAAAAATAAAATAAAAATAAAATCACAAGGCATGCCTGTTGGCATGGGAGGCTGTGAGCAAACAGCGGTCACGCGTGGCAGCGCAGGTCCTGCTGTGCTGGCCTGGCCGCAGCTGGCTGAATGGCAAAACCCAGCCTGGCTCAGCTGCCTGCACCTCTGCATCTGCTGAGCAGCCAGCCGGGACCTTCCGCACCGCAGAGACAGCGAGGAGGGGAGCACCCCGTACAGCTCTGTGTTCTCAGCCTCGCTAAGGTTTGGAATAAAACCTTCAAAGTGGGACTCGGTGAGGTGAAAGGGAGTCTCCATCTCCCCAGGACCCCTGGGCTGCTGACTGTTGGCGAGCTCGCAGCAGCCTGGCTTTACTTGCCACGGCTAGTGATCCCGCCAGGGCTTTGGCAATGTCAGGCAACATGAGGTATCTCCTGGCACGGCAGCTCAGCAGTCACGGAGGAGAGGATTTGGGGTGGGGAAGGAGGAAGAGGAGAAGGCATCAGCAGCGTGGTGGGGGATCCATGGTCCAGTTCTGAGAACTGGAAATTTACACTGAAACCCAAGGCAAACTGCTCCCCATCTATCTGTGCTGGCAGCGGAGGTTTCATAAAAATAAAAAAGCTCTCTGATGTTTGGGAGCAGAGACAAGAGCCGGCTTTTGACCTGCCTGTTTCTTTCACAGTGTCTCTGATGAGCATCTTAAACTCATCCAGGACTACCTGCGAGTTCACATCATCACTGACTTTGAGATGGTGCAGACTGGCTCAAGCAATCTTCCTCAACTGAAGAAACTACTCACACTTCTTTGCAAAGGACTCTTCAGGTAACTACAGCCTGGTTTTCAGAGGTCAGAGTATAATGCTGTAGCACTCTACTCTAATGTAGGTTTCACGTGCACGCATTCAGAACCTGCATTTCTGGCACAGGAAACTGGCTTACCCCCAAAACATTATGTTTAGAGCTCACGACCTGTGACTCTGGTCCAAAGATGTGAAATCTGCTTAAAAGAGATAGCTCTGACAGTGAAATTTCCCTGTAGGTGGTTTGTCAGTGAAGCATCATTTTTTTATGATTTAGAAAGAAACAAAACAAAAAATGCACCAACCGATTAACTGCATCATTTGGTAATGCATAAATGACACTCACAGGACTGTCACACACAAGTCGTCTATGGAAACAAGCACATACTGGTGTCTAGCTATGTTCTAGGTTTTCCTTCCCACTAATGCACTGTGAACCTGGAGTGATTCCACTGATGTCGGCAAAGTCCAGCTCAAATGACACGAGAAACAAGCCCAGACTCTACAAATTTTACCTTTCCTCTTTATAGATCTCCCAGGTCCCAAAGAGGAAAGGTCTGACAGGGAACAGAAACCCTGCAGAGGTCCCTCTTCCTCTGGGACCCCCTTGGGATTTACCCCCTGGCTGCTTGTAAGCAAAGGAGATCAGTCCACACTTCTGCAGAGATCTTACAGCACTCTGTGACAGAGGGCACGTACTTCCACGCTTTTGTCTGTGTCTTTACAATATCCTTCCCTCCAGTTATTTAGAAGGGAGGCTGGTGGTGCCACTGGCCAGATCCTGTTCTCCTAGGAAGGCTGACGAAAGGGCTGAAATGGGGGGCGGACACTGAGGGTTTGCTTGGCTTTAACCCAGGGAAAGAAGGCAGGGAGTGAGCGAGGTGCTTGGCTGCTTGGGACAACAGTTACTCCCCCGAAGCGGGGGGCATTGGGCACGTTTTGCCAGGCAAAGCAGGAGTCCTTCTTCCAGAAGCCAGCCGCTCACAGACGAGCCCCTGGCAGGACTGAGGACGGGCAGTGCGAAGAGCTGCTCTTCTTCTGCACCCTGCTTGAAGGTTTTTCCTCTCTACGCCCACAGAGGGGGAGACCCAGGTGGCTAGCTAAGAATAAACCTGAACAATGGAAACTAAAATCTAGTGAAATCACAAGTGAGAGCTTTGTGTTACTAAAATACCTCCAGTACTGCTGTTCTGATGATGGCTGGCTTTTTCCACTTCCAACCTCCTATGCTGCTTCACCACATCTGGGTTCACAGCCCTGGTGCTCGTAAACGTATGCGGGACGGCAAGAAAGGAGATGCAACAGGTCCACAACCCTCTCATGTACCAGGACACCTTTTACACTTCCAGATTTTCTTCAGGACTTTTTTTGGTGGCTGGACATTGCAAAGCATCATCCTAGAAGAGAGCTGGGTGAGTCCTTCAGCTGGTGGCAGCCTGCTGAGCACAGGGACACTGCCCCACTGCAAACACAGCAAAGGGCAAGCTGCCTGCCCTCTGGCTGGTGGCTGCATGGAGCTATGGAAGTGTACGTCCTCCGGCAGTGCTTCCCCCCTTCCCCAGCACTTTCTCCCCACACTTGCGGTGTTTCAGTTCGATGGAGCTGCCTTCTCCATTTTTGTCGTGAGGGTCCAGAACTGCGGGCTGTTTGCAGTCCCAGTCGGACCTCTCGGAGGAACCTCTCCCCCTCTCTTGGGACTGTCCCATGAATCTCCACCATCCAACCAAACCATCTACTTAGCTTCAGCTGGATAATAGTCGGGTGCTTGAGTATCTGACTGTTTTCTGCCGTTTTAATCCCTGTGGCTGTCTGGGGTTTTAGCTTACCTCCCGTATCAACTTCTGAATTCAAATTTAATCAGTGGCATCACCTACACTGAGGGGTTTTTTCACCTCAGCTTTCTTCAGCTGTGTAGGGATTCCGGCTGAATGCACAGGCAATTCCTCGGCTGCTTTTCAGTGGCCGTGCCCTCTTCTTCTTAATGATGTTCTATTTCATTATTTCCACAGTATTTGAGAATAGGTTAAAAAAACCCAAACAGACAACAAGAAGAAATGTTAATTGGCACAGCTTGGGCTCTCTCACTGGAGCTGAAGCTCCTTTGAATTTCCTGGCACTGCGGAGGATCCAGGGTCTATGGGCAGGCGCTCGCTGGGCTGAGCTGGCCCCGGCTGTTTGGGAGCCACACGGATTTGCTGTGAATCTGAGCGTCTGCAGTGCTCTATTCTGGCTTCTTCCAGCCTCCCAGAGCCCAGCTGTGCCATCTTTCAGGGCCACTCTCAGACACACTGTGAAAAATGAGCATCCTGACACCCTTTGGCTGACTCACTTCTGTGTTTTGGTAGCGGGCTGTGGGCTAGCACTGGCTGCTGGTGTTAGCCAGGCAGAGGATGGTGCTGGAGCTGCTCAGCAATTAGGAGAAGAAAAGAGCTCAGAGTAACCACGGGGTTGGCAGAGGAGTTGGGCCAACTGTTTGTGACCAGTCTGCGCAGTTCCAGTCTGTGTACTGTCCGGGGACAGTGCAGGACCCATTTCTGCCCAAGGAGCTCAGGCACAGCTGGGCCACGGCAGAGCGGGCGTGCATCGTTTTATCTCTTCCCCTCACCCTCCTCACCACTGATCCCTGGTTAGTTCAGCAAGGACCAGACCTCAGTGTGCGTCAGAGACACTGAAAGCTGGTTTTAGCTCTGCTGGGAGCTGCTACTAGCTTTTGGGGCTAGCTGTGGCCAAGGGGGTCGGGACAGCAGTGGCACCTCTTATCAGAGCCCAGGGGACAAGGCACCCACTCTTGGGAGAGGCTGTTCACTCTGTCAGCTCCTGTTCGNAGCTGCTACTAGCTTTTGGGGCTAGCTGTGGCCAAGGGGGTCGGGACAGCAGTGGCACCTCTTATCAGAGCCCAGGGGACAAGAAGGCACCCACCCTTGGGAGAGGCTGTTTGCTCTGTCAGCTCCTGTTCAAAAAATGAAACAAAACAGAGACTTGTAAGGCTGATGGGCACTTCTGTGAAGCATTCAGCGCTAAAATAAAGCAGCATACAAGGGTTTCCTTAGTCAGGGGAACCTTCAGGGGCTGGAAAGCTGACTCCTGGAGAGCTTGGTGCCAGTGCAGCAAAGTGGGGACTACCCATGCGAGTGGGCTTTGCTCAGCGTTTCGTACCAGCTCTAAGTGACAAGCGCTGATAGTGGCCTCTTCAGCCTGCTGCTGCTGTCTGAGGCCGTCACTTGGTCACTGATCACCGCTCAGCACTCTCCTTTTTATCCTCCCTCACTGGATAAGTTGCACATGGAGCCTTCAAGGCAGCTTTTCAAGCACTTGTGCTACTGGCACTTGTGCAGTCGCATGTGGACACACAGGCATCTGACACTTAATGGAGATCACTACGTATATTTCCTCTATGCTATCAAGAGAAGAAAGGGAGTTTTAAGTGCAATTAAAACCGCTTTGGGGTTTTGTTGCATTTGAATGCCTGCAGATGCTCTTCCCCCATCCTCGCACGCATGCTACACATTGCACCCCGCGGTAAACAGGAGACAGATTTCCCATGAGAAATCATTTCTGAACTGCTTCAAGCCGCTGCTTCTCTGTGTTTTTGAGAGATGGTCTACACGTCCTGCACTCTTGGTCACAGTAAATATCCTCTCATTCTTTTCAAACTGAACTTCGCCCAGTGCTCCTGCAGCTGCTGGGGGCCGGGCTCTGTTGCTGAAGAAACTGTGGGGACCCTTGTGTTTGGGGCAGAGCCCTTTGCAGTGACACTGGCCCCTGGTGATCCAAAGCTGAAGAGTGGTGCTGGAGGACGAAGTTCAGCAGATCCAGATTCCTTCAAGTGTCTTGTACTGCTGTGTGCCCCACGGCAAGTCTTTCAGACTGAAATTTCAATCATGAGTGCTTAATTTAGGCAATTAATCACCAATTAATCAGCACCTAGACAAATATCTAATCTTCAGTCACTCAGACATACTTTTGCTTTGGAGCACTTTCCCCAACAAACAGGGAGTAAAATCTGTTCCATGCAGACTCAGGAAAGTGAGGGGAATCACTAATATCCACTGTTGAGGAGGCACAAAGCAGCGGCTCCCCACCTTCCTTTTGACCTGTGCTCCTTGGCTGCTCTTTCCGTGATAAGTCTTGTCGTTATCAGAGTGTGGCTTCTGTGTCAAAGTCACACAGCAGCGTTTTGACAAACGAGCATCCTGTGCAATCTGATTGGGAAATGCTGAAGGAATCTCACT
This sequence comes from Syrrhaptes paradoxus, assembly GCA_013400615.1. Lineage (NCBI taxonomy): Eukaryota > Metazoa > Chordata > Aves > Pterocliformes > Pteroclidae > Syrrhaptes > Syrrhaptes paradoxus. The sequence continues at coordinate 163,534 of VZTO01013178.1, read as the reverse complement.
GTAACCTGCAAACGGTTCCCATTCAAGAGATTAAAGGCTGGCTCCTCCTCTCCTTCACTGTGCCTGGCCCCTCTTGGTTGTGTGAGCTGAAAAATCTAAAAATTAGTTTCCTCTTCACCCAGTGTCCCCAGCATCCTGCCCCAGCCTCAGCAGCTGTGCGAGACCTGTGCAAAGCTGATCTGCTCCTGCCGCTGCGGCACACACGGGCACCAGCCGCTGCTGGGCTTTGATCTGTGAGTTGGCATAGTTGGGTTGATGCTGGCTTTACACGGTGTCTCCAGGTCAGGCCCAGACTGGGACACCTTTCTGGGGAGATTTAGGAAGTTCCCACATCCGAAGGAAAAACCGAGGACCAACCAGCGTGCCCATGCTCCCACTGCGGCCAGGCAGAGCCAGCTGCCCAGCTCAAAGCTGCTGTGCTGGCAGTGTCGCTAGGGCAGCTGAGAAACGCTCTCGTCACACGTCCCAGCAGCTGCGGGACAGCCAGCAGCGGAGGACGGAGCGTGGCGCCCGGCGAGAGCTGGCCTGGCAGGGACGTGCGCCCGCAGCCTCTGCTGAGCGGCTCTGCCCGAGAGACGGAGCGCAGCCCAGCAACTCGGCCTGGCCTTAGCCTCTGCCGTGTCTCTGTTCCCAGCGAAGCCTCCAGGACGCTCCCGTCTCTGGAATCCATCCAGAAGGTGTTTGAGCAGCAGCTGCACCCCGGTATCCAGCAGCGCTCACAGGTGAGAGCGGGAGCAGAGCGAGGGGCGGGCAGCTGCCGGCAGCGGGGCTGCGGGGCTCGGCGGTGACGGGTGGGATTCAGGTGGTCAGTGGCCACTTCTCTTCTCTCCAGCCCCTTCCAGGCTGCCGTGCAGAGGGCACGCAGTGAGTCACGTCCCCACAGCTTCACTTACCCCATGGTCTCCCGTCCCTCCGCCTGCTCTCCCTTCCTGCCCCAGAGCAAAGTGCAGCACGCTGCCCCAGGACTTCCATCTCCCCATCCTCCCTCGGCCCGTGGGACAGGACAGCACATTTCTCTTCCCATAAACTTCACTCCAGGATGTTTCCCTGCCAAATCCTTCCTTCCCCCAGCCCACTTAACTCCCATGACCACCTCTTCCCTGCCAGTAGCCCAGGAAACTAAAAGACCAGGACTTTGGTATGCCGAGCCCTGGACCCAGTCATGCAAACTTGTCTGCCAGCAGCAAGCTGGCTCCCCTGCATGCCCAGCTGCCTCTAACCTACGGACAAGGTTTGAAATTTGTCCTTCCACCCTCCCACACTTCTGCTCGTTCAGCCAAACCCTGTGCTCTTGTGCTGCCCGTTACGGGTTAGAGCGGCAGAGACACAAGTGCTGCTCCTCGCTCTGTGTGCGAGGTGCTCCTGGGGCGAGACTGATGCGCGTCCAGGCCGAGCTCTGTGGTTTGGTAGTTATGCATCTCTCCCTCTCTTTTTGTTTCTGTGTTGCGGTTATCAGATGCTCGGTGAAGCTAGTCCAGTCAATATTGTGCTGAAACTTAACCAGCTGATCTCTTTGCTGTCTTCCATTGAAGAAAAGGTAGAGTTTTAAAGCTATTTTATTTTTATTTGTATTGTCGTCTTGTCATCTTTTGCCTCTAGTTGTGCTTCTTGTTCATCATCGGTTCAGTCCTCTGCTACAGTAGGATTTCTTTGCTCTGACGTCATTACTCCCAATGTAGTGCAGAATCACCAAATGCAATTTGTTACACCTGAATTCTTTTACAGGTGAAAACACTGTTGATTGAAGGTCCTGATTCAACACACCGGCGCTCCCTCATCCCCCCCGTCACTTTCGAGGTAAATATATTTCTGTACCAGCCCTGATCACAGTGCAGAGGGACAGTAACGCGGATTTATGTCGGTATCTCAGCTCCTGGGAATGTTGCTGTGCTGCCACAGAGATAACAGCTATTCCTGGATGCTGCTTAAGAGTTGTTTAGTGAGATTGGCATAACGACGGCACGTGTCCACAAATTCAGGCAAGTGTCGCGTTTGTAATACACGTGACTGATGTGTAGAAGATCGCTGATGAAAAATCTCTTTTTCCCACTAGGTGAAAGCTGACTCCCTAGGAATTTTCTCAAAAATACATCTCAAGGTTGATGTGGAAATGGGAAAACTGATTATCAAGAGAGCTAAGGATGGTCCAGAAGACAAGTTTTATACCCACAAGAAAAGTAAGATATTTAAGGTCACAAATGCTGGACTGGGCTCTTGGTCCCTCGGATGATGGGAGGGGTTCCTTCTGGCCCCACTGGGGTCAGTGTTTGGCCCAGAGTGCAGGTGTTTCTGCTGGGTCCTGGGAGCTGCACAAGGCTCCGGTTGGGCAGCTGGCAGAGAGCAGGGGCTCGTTGGTGGGGCACGCGGCTTTCACAGGCTGTTTTAGACCTGCCCTGCTGGTGTAGGTGAGGACAGGGGGAGCAGGACCCCAAGGGAGCCAGTTTGGATAGAAGGTTCCCCATAGAGCTGGCTGCAACAGACCCATTTTCGACTGAAAATCAGTGTCACTCGAAAAAAAATCTGCTGGAACATACTGACTTCAGTGATGTTTTTGACAGGAAAAAGCCAGATACTCCGTTTCAGTGACATTTTTCAGTGAATTCCCCCTTGATTTTTTTTTAATATGAATCAATATCTCTGCTGATGAGAAATGCCAGATTGGTCTGTGAAGGCCCAATTCAAACAAATTCCCATTTTTTTTCTGTTGTGTTTCTGGACAGGCAGCTCATGAGATTGAGCCAAACAGGGTAGGATTTATCAGAAAGTAAATTACGCCCTTGGGCTCTCGCCTGCTAGAAAATCAACCTGTTGCTGGCAGTGATTGAAAAGATGAGGTTTCATGTATGGCTTTCTCCAGCTGGTGTTCATAATTACTTAGCTGCTATTTTAGAAGGGGAGGAATCACCTTTACCACCAAACGGGGTTTTATCTCCTCTTTCACAGATGGGGAAGGAATATACGTGGGCTGGCTCAGGATGCAGAGAGACTGCCTGCACGAAGCCAAGGCTTCACTTCAGGCTGCAGGGCTCAGTACGGACAAGAGCTGCAGGCAGAAGGGGTTTTAGCGGTCCTCTGCTCTTCAGAGTCCAAGTCTGTTCCTATAGGGAAAGGATTAAGCAACATTAAAATGTAGTTAGGCGGGGCAAAGTGAGCCTCAGACGTAAAAGACCATGTAAGTCCTGGGCTCGTAGCAGGGTCCTGTTAGTTTTGGTGGGATTCTAGTTCCAGCAATTGCAGCTCGTGACACCCGGTCTCTGTTCAGTCCTGCAGCTTATCAAGTCCCAGAAGGTCCCTAACAAACTGGTGATTGTGCTGGAAACAGAAAAGGAAAAAACGCAGCGGAAGGAGTATGTTTTTTCTGATTCCAAGGTACACACACAACGCTCCCTCCTCGGCAGCCTGCAGCACACCTGTGTGGGAGGGGTGCAAGGGGCACTCCTCGGGTGAAAGAGGAGCTGCTGGAGGACGGTGGCTGGCTTTGCAAAGATGAAATTTCTCCTTTGTTCTGGAAACATCCAGAAAATTAGCAGGTGTACTATGTAAAGGGAGATACTGGAGAGGACAAGCATACCTAGGCAGGAGGACAGAATGCCACCAGGCAGTCAGAAAGGGCAGCTGCAAAAAAGTTCATACAGACAAACGAGAAGGAAGCCGCTTTCTTCTGACCAGCTCAGCACTTGTCAGTTAAAGTAAGTTAAAGTTAGTTAAAGGCAAGTTGTGGGAAACAGGGGAGGTGCCTGAGGACTGGAGAAAAGCAAATGTCACACCAGTCTTCAAAAAGGGCAAGAAGGAGGACCCGGGTAACTATAGACCGGTCAGCCTCACCTCCATCCCTGGAAAGGTGATGGAACAACTTATTCTCGATGCTCTCTTGAGGCATATCAGGGATAAGAAGGTCATTAGAGGCAGTCAACGTGGCTTCACCAAGGGGAAGTCATGCTTGACCAACCTGATAGCCTTTTATGAGGACATTTCCAGGTGGATAGATGATGGCAAAGCAGTAGATGTGGTCTATCTTGATTTCAGAAAAGCATTTGACACCGTCTCCCACAGTATCCTTGCGGCTAAACTGAGGAAGTGCAATCTAGATGATCGGGTGGTGAGATGGATTGTGAACTGGCTGGAGAAAAGAAGCCAGAGAGTTGTGGTGAATGGGATGGAGTCTAGTTGGAGGCCTGTATCTAGTGG
>VZTO01013178.1:135549-158902 GCA_013400615.1 Syrrhaptes paradoxus | reverse complement strand
AGCTGGAACACAGGAGGTTCCACTTGAATATGAGAAAAAACTTCTTTCCAGTGAGGGTGACAGAGCACTGGAACAGGCTGCCCAGAGAGGTGGTGGAGTCTCCTTCTCTGGAGACATTCAAAGCCCGTCTGGATGCGTTCCTGTGGGATCTGATCTGGGTGTTCCTGCTCCGGCAGGGGGATTTACTGGATGATCTTTCAAGGTCCCTTCCAATCCCTAACATTCTGTGACTCTGTGATTCTGTGTAATGCACAAACCAAGTGCCTAAGAAAGTACCAGAGGAAAGAGCCTCGTCGAAGGTTCCAGGTTAGTGGAGAGCTAACCTGCCCTTCAAGTGCCTGGGAGCTTCCTGGTTCAGCTAGTTTTTCAAGAGGTCATGTTGGAGGAGTTAAGCGTCTCATTAATTTTCTCTGCTCCTCCCTGTCCAGAAGAGAGAAGGGTTCTGCCAACTTCTGCAGCAGATGAAGAACAAACACTCGGAGCAACCAGAGCCTGATATGATCACCATCTTCATTGGGACCTGGAATATGGGTATGGGCTACCTTCTGACATGGGCCTTCCTTCAGACACTTGCCAAAATGTGTGCTCACTTGCCACGCTGAGCTCCAGACACCGTGTGCGTTCTGTGGCGGGTCTGTACACCAGGGTTGTCTTCCACTGGCACAGGGGAAGAGCTGATCTCTAGGCTTGTTCTTGCATGCAGTTTGACACTTTCCACGGTTCCAAAGGACCATAAAGTTGTCCCTGATGGGTCCTGAGGGATTCCTCCGATGACAGGGAACCGTGGCTGGCACGAAGCTGGTGCAGCAGCGTGCGCTATGCTCTGCCCTGCAGAAAGGGCAGGAGCGATTCCGATAGCTGCACACCAGCCGCTTCTGAGGCTGACTATGGGCTGCTCGTGTCAGCGTGGAAAGAGACCTGAGTATCTGTGATATTTAGAGAAGGGGACAGGGCATATTTGAGGACAGTGGAATTTAAGTTGTTTTTCCCACTTTGGCAGAAAAGCCCGGTTCTGCTGCGGTAAGCTGAGCTGTCTGGGCTCAGTGGTTCTCGCGGGGTAAGGTGGAGGCAGTGGCAGGCCCAGAGCACAGCTCCCTGCCCTGGCACGTGGCGAGCAGAGGGCTCGGCAAGTTAATGAAACACGGGAAGATGGTCAAAGCAGAGTTGCTCCTTCATCAGGGAGTCAGGTGGGGTTAACATCTTTGTCACCTTAGAAGAGTTGCCCTGGCTAACACGAAACGGATACGGGACAGACGGAAAGTGAAGCCTGTTGTTTCTGTCCCCACGGGTTGTCTGTGTCCCAGGTTTGACAGAACATACTCTGACTGACTGGTGTTTGATTTGTTAACAAAAGGTGCTGCGCCTCCCCCAAAGAAGATCACCTCCTGGTTTCTCTCCAAGGGGCAGGGGAAGACCCGTGATGACACTGCTGACTACATTCCTCACGACATCTACGTGATTGGCACTCAGGAGGATCCCCAAGGGGAGAAGGAATGGCTGGAGACCCTGAGGCAATCCCTGCAGGAGATCACCAGTATCAGCTTCAAAGTGGTAAGGGGTTATTCCAGCTACTGCACATAACTCAGGCGTACGAGGAGAGTACGGGTGGTGCAAATAAAAGAGACAGAGGAATTAGTGGCATTTCGCTTACACCTTCTCCCCTTCCCTCCCTTTGTTGTCGCTGCATTTGGTTGAGGGAGAGTGAACTGAATCTGCCTGCGGGCTCCCCAAGGTCCTCCCCTGGAGCTGGCTAGGGGCGCATATCGCTGCGGATGGTGACCCCCCACTGCCAAAGTAGGGACCCTGCCATGAAGCTCCTCTGCCTGCCAGCCTGGGAGCAGGAGGCAGCTGCTGACTGAGCACCTGAGTCAGATGCTGGTGATATTTTGACCCTTCTGTAAAGCTTCCTGAGCCAGCTGTAGCCTACATCTCACCCTAGGCTACCGTACTTTCAAAAGAGGATGTAACAGCACACAGGCACAATCATAAAAGAAACCGAAACTTATTAAGACCAAGTTTGGTCATTCCCAAGTTTCAGTGATGTCAACAAACAAATTTAAGCATATCTGGAAGGCCACAGGAGAGCAGGACTTATGACTGTCATGGTGACTGGGAAACTGTGTTTTGTGTGAGCAAGGCAATCCAATGATTAACTAGAAAATAGCACGAGAAAATAGCCAGGTCCTTCCTCCCACCTTTGATTAAAATGACTGAAAGCATATCCTGAGCATGGGAAGAAAATTTGTATAGGAGAAGTACTACAGAGGGACTCGGGAAAGCTTACAGCTACAGCGCAGCTCTGCGGGTATGTGCAGAAATATCACCTGTAACCTTCCCGCCCCTGCAGATAGCAATCCACACCCTCTGGAACATCAGGATCGTTGTACTGGCCAAGCCAGAACATGAGAACCGCATCAGCCACATCTGCACAGACAACGTGAAGACAGGCATCGCCAACACACTGGGTGAGGAAACAGACCCCGTCTTGTCCAAGGGACCAAGACCTGTTCAGTCTGTGCCAGTACTGTCCTGGAAATGGAATACTTTCTCCACGAGACTCCTCTGACTACTTTTATGTGATACTAGTGGTACTAAAGTTGTATCCCACTATCGCTGATTATATCTTAGCACATATAAATATATACATTTATATTCCCAGCAAACACCTTTGACTGGCTATTAGATTGCTCTTTCTTGGGTTTCACAAAGAGATTATACTTCTTTCCCTTCAACTATTTTTTTAATCATCCTCAGAAAATTTATTACCACAATCTGTGCTGTATGTACTAATTCTTTCTGTGCTGATTAGGCCAACTTATTTCTCTTCTCCATCCTCCACTGCGCTTGGGATGTGCTAGGTGCTTTATCGTCCTTGCTAGGCTCAGCCTGGAGGTGGACTGATTTCTTGACGTTTTTGGTTTATCTTTTTCCAGGTAATAAAGGAGCTGTGGGGGTGTCATTCATGTTTAATGGAACCTCCTTTGGCTTTGTCAACAGCCATTTGACTTCAGGAAGTGAAAAGAAACACAGGTAAGACACATCCTCCCCTCTCAAACAGGGACATTGACCCCTCATGAAATTCTCTGGGCCACGTTTGGAAGGGGGGCCCACCAGAGAGTCACAAGCATGTTTTCCTGACCACAACATTTATGTGACCTGTCACACAAGCCCAGTACATGAGGAAAATAGTTCCCTGATCTCCGGTGTTTTGGAGAGATGCGGGAAGGCTGTTCTCACCCCAGAATAACGTGCGGAAGGGGACTGTCTGCCTCCGCGCTGCAGGCAGTGCTGTGAGCACTGCCCTGGGGCACGGCCGAGAAAAATCCTGCTGGGCTGAGCATGCTGCCAGCAATACCAAGAGGGAGCTCTGTGGCACAGACATCTCTCTACAGTGGCTAGTTATTCATACCCAGCTGTGACATGAGTTTCCATGGTCTGGGCAGGTTCTGTGCAGCACAGGACTGGAAGGCAAAGATCCCGACCTCGGTGGGAGATCGTGCCCACGCTGGGAGGAGCTGGAGCAGTCAGGAGTGGTTTTGAAAGCAAAAAGGACTTGAAATTAAGAGGCTGCTTTGCCATCTTTCCTAATCCAGGATCCAGAAAACAGTTGTTGTGGGATTTCTGCACAGACCCTTTGCCACTAGTGGAGTTAATTTCCACAGAAGGGTTCCCCAGGGCTGGAATAGCTGCTGAAATCTGAAGGCAACAATCTAATGCCGGGTTTCTAGGGCATGCAGCTCAGAAAAGCACAGCCCCAGGAGGCAACAAAAGTGGCTTTAGGAGAGCTTTCCAGCCTTGCCGTTCAGGTGGAGACAGTCTGACAGGCAGGGCAGAGCAGCTCGGAGCTGCTGTGAATGCCACTGTCCCTTCCCCAGCGCACACACGATGCCAGCTGCACCCACGAGCACCCGCCCCAGCTCCTGCTCTGTCCCCAGGCTGTGCCCGCGCCGTGGAGCGCGCTGGCTCTGCAGGGGACACCTGGCTGCCACCCGCGCCAGCTGCTGAGCTGCAGGGCTGGCGAGTTCTCGCCTTCAGATCTGCTCTTCAATAGAGACGGAGCCAGAACGATTCCCGCCTGGTGAAGCGGTGGTCTCTGCCAGCCCCGGGCACTTAGAAATGGCGTGGCAATGTCGTGTGTCAGGCAGATGTTTCTTGTCTTGACAGACGCAACCAGAACTACACGAACATCCTGCGCTTCCTGACGCTGGGAGATAAGAAGCTGAGTCCGTTTAACATCACTCATCGCTTTACTCATCTTTTCTGGCTGGGAGACTTGAACTATCGTGTGGAACAGCCCCCGACGGTTAGGGCCGCTGCGTGAATCCCCGGAGAGACAAAGCACTACGTTGCCATAGGAGTGCCGTCTTGTTCTAATGCAGGGCAACGCGGCAGAAAGAGGGGAGGCAGAAGGGATCCACAGGGCACGAGTGTGGCACCAGCTGAGGGAGAGCAGAGAAACCCCCTTTGCCCTCTCCGAGGACGCGGGGCCCAGGACACGCCAGGAATGCAGTCTGGCACACTTCGCTGCTCCAGGCAGCATCGCTTCCCCAAACCTCCCAACACTCCTTCCCGCTGTGAGCAGGCATCTGTCCCTGAACAGCCTGATGCAGGGACTGCCTTTCTGCTCTGTTTGGTTAGCTTTTAATGACTCAGAACAGCCTTCCGGAGCAGGCAAGCTGCAATAAACACTGGATAGGTTTCAGCAGGCAGGGGACAGCAGGAAGCCTGGTGTTGATGCGCATCTGGGTGTGTGTGTATGATTGTGCAGGGGAGGTATGGGCATTCTGAGGACTGTTTTGGGACACAAATGTTCAGCCACACAGCAGAGACGGGGGCCTCTAAGTGAAGGGAAAGGTGGGGAAGTGACAAGGGGTGCAGCTCTGCGAAAGAGTTCAGAAGCGCTTGCTAGCTCGCCAGGGAAGAGTATTTATAAGAAGGTTTTGCATCATCTGCAGCTCTGCTGTTTCCCTGTTGGCAGGAAGCAGAGAATATTATCCAGAAGATCAGGCAGCAGCAGTATCCGGAGCTGCTGGCTTTTGACCAGCTTCTCATAGAGAGAAAGTACCAAAAGGTGTTTCTGCAGTTCGGTAAGATTCTGAGTTTGCTGGCAGGTTCCTCTCCCATTTTCAGCAAATTTCTCTGGCAGACTTGGCGTGGGGCGGGGTGTACAGAGCAGTGTTTGTCTTGCCAAGATGAGGGTTCTCAATGGGCCAGACTGTGACAGCTGTCTCTCTGTTTTAGAGGAAGAAGAGATTACTTTTGCTCCAACCTACCGTTTTGAAAGAGGTACCCGGGAGAAGTATGCTTACACCAAGCAAAAAGCTACAGGGGTAGGTGAAAACTGATTTCCCTTCAGAAGTGTATAGCAGAGCAGGGAAAGTACCTCCTGCAGAAGAAAGTGATCTAAACCAACCTCTCCATTTTCTGCCCTTGAAGTGTTTTGAAAGGAGTCAATACAAACAAAGAGATTTGACACAAATATATGGTGCTTGAGCAAGTGAATTTCCTGTTCGTTTGTGAAGTGGTCCTTTCCCTTCTTCGTGACACCATTTCTCCTTTGGTTTGCAGATGAAGTACAATTTGCCATCCTGGTGTGATCGAGTGCTTTGGAAATCATACCCCATGGTGCACGTTGTGTGTCAGTCCTATGGTGGGTAGATGACAGATTGTCGATAGCAAAGCAATCAGTCTGAAACGGAAATGATTCAGAGCAGAGTCTGTAGGATCTCCTTGCACTGCCAGGCTCTCAGCACAGAGGGACCTGATGTTACACCAGGCAGACTGGAGACAAATCTCTCTGCTTGTAACCATGCAAGGTTGGGAACTAATTCTGTTATTCTTTTATATGCAGAATACCACTTAGCTGCAGCTGTCCAGCTTTAGGCCACGCTGTAGGATGCCTTTGTGCCAGTTATTTCTTGGGAACAACAACCACTTTTCCTGTGCACTTGCCACCAGGAGCTCCTGAATTCATGGTGCCAGCAGGGCAGACCCTGTGCACACAGTCCAGTCTGCAGAGGCTGGAGCTGCAAACATCTTTCTTCTAGCAAAACATATTCCAGAAGGACTGTGTGGTACCAAGAGCCTGTTCCCTTTCTTGCTGAGAAGCAGCACAAAAGTGCAGTGCAGGGAAGAGAGGAAACCCACATGACCCATTTAAAAAAAATACTCAGATACTGGTTTCTGAAATTTCATTGACTACACAGGGCCAAGCATCTGAGTGTAATGTTGAAGGTTTCCTGTGTGTGGTATTGAGAAGAAGGCTGTAGAAGTCTCTTGGGGGATAAGGTGGACTGGTGTGATCGCAGAGCCTATGATGATGATCTGTGTGGTCAAATAAGCACCTCTGGAACGCCTGCCGCCTGCCTCTACGCACTGCTCTGTGCAATGGATGGGGCTTGCGGAACTTGGCGTGCACTCAGGCCAAGTCAAGACCTCGCTCACTCATTGTTAGTCTTGGGCCACGAGTTGCTCGGTCGCACCAGTGTATTCTGCTGGGATTACGTGCCCTATAGTGCTTTCATTAGCTGTGCAAATCCTGCAAATGCTTTTTGTACTGGGGGAATCTAACGCTGACAGTCGCTTGCAAAATTATATGGTAAAGTTGTGTCCGTTAACCGAATCTTTATGTATTTTGACAAAAGAGTTCCTTTTGCATATACTAACAGGAGATTATGTAGAAACACCTTTGAGCAGAGACAGTTACCACAGCGACAGTTATGTTTTCTGGAAAATTACCGAATAATATTTCTATTGCAGCAATCTCGGTGGAGCAGGGCAGAAGCGCAGGGCAGTAAGTCTCCTCCCTTTCTCGTTGGCAGGCTGCACCACGGACGTCATGACCAGTGACCACAGTCCTGTCTTTGCCACCTTTGAAGTGGGAGTCTCCTCCCAGTTTGTTTCAAAGAATGGTGAGTCAGGCCGGGTGCAGGTGTGCTGTCTTCACCTTGGGATATAAAATGCATGTATAATGCATGCATAAATGTATATGCTAAAAGAAAAAGCTGATTCTGAAAGAGTCCACTCAAAAATGCCCTCTCTTTATCTCCTACTGAAAATGCCATTATCTTCCCCCCCTCTTTCCTAGACTCCAAGTACACAGATTCCCAAGGGGAGATAGAGTTCCTGCATTGCTACGCTACGCTGAAGACCAAGTCTCAGACCAAGTTCTACATTGAGTTTCACTCTAGCTGCTTAGAAAGTATGGTTTTGCCCATCTTTACTCTTTCTGTCAAAGCTTCCTGCTTGTTTGGATTAGTTCCCCTTCCTCTTGCTTTGATCTAAATAAACAGCTGCGTAGATCACTTGTTCCAGTGCAAAAAAAAAAAGGATGTCCTAGAGGTGTTGTAGTTTGCAAGTCATCCTGTCCTGTCAGCAATGCAATACAAACCCCACAGCCGTTCGGCTGTCATCCATGCTTAGACATGTAGCCTTCCACCATTTCTTCCATCTTGTTTGGCAACCTGAGCATCTCTTTCTTGAAGAGGAACATGTCCTGTTCTTGCTTATCACTCTGAAAATCTCTACTTGGCAAACAATTGATGACATTTCTAATCATGCCTGCTACAAATGATCAGGTGCTTTCAAAGTAAAGCATCTGCATTATGCTGATAAAAATAATTTAATTACCCTCAGTTGAAAAGAATAAGTCAGAGGATCACCATAAAGTGAAAGGAAGGATAGTGATTTGATTCTGCAAATGGGACTGTGTACCCACCAGCGCTGCAGATTTTGCTCCTTGTCCCTGTGCTGCAAGGCTAAATCTCCTCTGTTTATGTAATGCCAGCCTGCATGCCCTTGCTTGTGGTTTTTTTTAAGCGATTCCCCCTCACAGGACTGCTCCTGTAAGTGGGACAGCAAGCCTTCGGTGTGTGCTTCACCACATTATCGCATGTCAGAGCGCTGTGTCAAAGACAGTTCCACAAAAGATTATTTTTTGCCTGGATCAAATTTGCATAAATTTCTATGGAAACAGTGTATTACGAATCTTAAATTAGAATTTTGAAAGTGTGCTATCTTGAGTGGCGTAGGAAGAGCTGTCATGTTCTTATCCTCCAGTCCATGTATGCACCGAGTTTTCAGTGCCAAGTTCCACTGTAAAATAAAACCGTTTCACAATGCTTCAGTAAAATCACTTGTAAATTTACTGTGTAAACATTCCCCCAAGGCTCAGACTTTAGGCTTCATAATACTTTTAAAACCTGTGTCTAAGTGGGAAAATAGTCGTAGGCCTGTTGGAGGTCTAGCCTCTGAGAAGGGTTTGCAGCCAAGTTCTTGCTGTCTCTCCTCCGGTGAACTCCTTTCTCATCACTTCGCAGGTTTTGTAAAGAGCCAGGAAGGAGAAAACGAGGATGGGAGCGAAGGGGAGCTTGTGGTAAAGTTCGTTGATGCGCTTCCAAAGGTAAACTGGAACTATGTCCGTATCCATACGGAAGAGAGGCCTTCCACTTGCGTCCCATAAGCACCATCAGGCCTTTTCCTTCTATAAACATTGTCAGGAACAGGGTTGTGGTCTTGTTTACGCTCAAAAGAGACTGTAAGAAAGCAGGATGAGCTGAAGCTAAACAGATGATGTTATAAGCAGTAAAGGACTTTCTTGCCAATATACTCTCATCTGTGTCAGGAATTCTGCCGGCATGATTATGTCACTCGGGAGCGTGACATTTTTCTCCCCTTTCCAGTGAGCATAACTATGCTGACAAGCCTTTGAAGCAGGCCCTTTTATTTTTCTCATTTTAGATGGATGATAGAACAGCTTAAAGAGTAACTCTGCCCTGGAGTTTCTTTGTCCTGTCGGACGAAGTTTTTTCTTGGTATTTTTGAGAAAAGTTGACTAAGTACATTTTAGCTGTGTTAAAAAGACCGTCAATGGCCAGAGGTAGCGTTCTGTGCATCAGAGACAAGTCCTGCCTGCCAGGTCAGGGCTGCTCTGCGTTTCCCAGCACGGTGGGGGCTGGAAGAACTATCAGACCTCTTGGATTTGGAGCAAATATGCATGTTGGTACCCTTCTGAATAGCTGAAAAGAAGTATTGCTTGACTTCGGAAAGAATGCCTTACACTGAGAGATGGGGGAAAGACTCTAGAATAAGTGATGGTAACAGCAGCCAAACAGACTGTAGTCAGAGTCCAGATCACTTCCCCCCAGAGCAATTTTCAGTCCTGCACTGCAGGAGAAAACCGCAGCTCAGCCCGTGAGTGTTTGATTTGCAGCATTCTGCCTGTTGTACTGGCAGCAAGAGGGGAGGGGACTCTCAAAGGGTTTAGCCTTCTACCCCAGATCCCCAAACATCATTAAAGAGGATGATTCTGGGGGTGGCGTGGGACCCTCATGTGTTTTGAGTTTTGCTCATTTGGGACTGAGGCACAGGGAGAACTGTGTTCATGTAGACCACCTCCTGTATTGACCCACCTTAACTTTTCTTTGCAGCTGACTCCAATCATTTCAGACCCAGAATACCTGCTGGATCAACACATCCTGATCAGCATTAAGTCATCAGACAGTGATGAATCTTATGGTAAGTGCTTAGCTCCAAAGTTCTGGATGAGTCAAAATCTACTTAGATTTTTTCCCAACTGCTGAAGAGTGGGAGAGAACAGAAGTAGCTCTTACAGACTGAACATCTGTGGTGCTCTGACTTCGGATTTAGACCTCAATACATATAAATACATTGTGGGCAATATTTTATGAGAGAATGATGATTAGAGGAATATGAACTAGAAGCATCGATATGTGTGAGCTTTACCAGCCCTAAAAGAGCTGTGGCTGAAAAAGGAAGTACTCCAGGAGTCAGCCTCTTTGAATGGGTTTGTTCAGAACATACAAATCCTGTTTCACTTGCATGCACTTGATGCATTTCTCCTGGCTACAGAAAAGTCATTGTCAGTGCTGCTTGCTTCCAAATTCTAACCAGCCAAGACTACAGTCTTTGTCCAAAGAAGGCTCTTTGCCGAGATCCCGTTACTGAAATAGCAGTCACAGGCTTGTGTTCTCCTTACCAACAACGGAAGCTCAGAACCCTGTGGTCACCTGCTGGTGTCTCCAATGCCCAAATTCTTCACATGTATGTGAAGAAGTGAAATGAATGCCCCGATCTCTCAAGAGATGTTACATTCCTTTCTGTGATCCAAAGCAGATTCTCTCCAGCAATCTCAGCCCTGTCGGCGTAGTGGTAGTAGATAACTGACATGAGAAAGAGATTTCAATGCTTGTCTCCTCAGTGCCAGAATTGTGGTCTCCTTGTTGTCCTCTAGGGGAAGGTTGCATTGCCCTGCGAATAGAAGCAACAGAATCCTTAGTTCCTATCCATACTGTGCTGACACACCATGGTGAGAAAACAGGGGTCTTCCAAGGTGAAATCAAGTTACAAACGTCACAAGGAAAACAGAGAGAGAAACTGTATGGTAAGAAACAAGATCATCTTTGCCATGCTTGCCCTAGAGAACACCTTTCTCAAAAGGTTTCTGATAACTGGCAAGGAACTTCAAATTATCCTTGCAGTGCTTTTAGTCCCAAAGAGGCAAGAGCTTTCGATGCTGACTGCAAGGAGATGTGAGCATTGTTAGTTCTCAGGAGTATACCTGTACTCTTTCAGAAAGACACAACAACTCAAATTGGGTTTTTCTTTTACATCATTCAAGTAAATTCGGCAGACTGAGAGAGCCCCCTGCCTGTCACTAATACTGATCTTATTGAACAGTCATATCTTATTTCCACTCACAGTGGCTTTATGACAAGGTGCTGGAGCTCCCTCTGCTCCAGTCACCCTGGGGAACACCTGCAAAGAACATGCGAGGCTCTCAAGGAGCAGCTCCTTAGCTAAAAGATCACAAACCCTGCTTACTTTCACCTTGTTATTCTCTTTGAGAATACAAAAGCAGCTTCATAGCATTCACTATTATTCCCAATGGTAGAATGACCTGTATGTGGCTGTCTGGGGGATCATGATCTTTGTCGTTCCAGATACACATTTCTTCCTGTGTCGACAAAACATGATAAGTGTTAGTGGGCAGTAGAAAACATAATAGCAACACCTCTTTAAAATTGTCTGTCAGTCTGATAGACAAAGAGAGAGGCCTTAATACAAGCAATAACACAGAAAACCTAGGCAATCAGACTCTGAAGCTGACGGAAAAACTCTCTTATACCTTTTATTTCCTTCAGATTTTGTCAAGATTGAACGTGATGAAATCACTGGGCAGAAACCAAAGAACATCAGCAACTTAGAGCCTAGCAAGGACTGGGATCAGACTAACAGGTAAAGGGAAAGTGGGTAAGTCATTTACAGAAAACTAGCTGGCTCAGTAAACACAAAGCTGGGCTTGCTGTGGGAGCAGTATCCATAGGCATGGGGAGCACTGGGAAGCTGCCTTTGTGGCTCTCCAGTCAGGGCTGGTCAGTGCTTCTGTGCCCAAAGCTTCCAAAGCTGGGAATGCATTAGTCGGACAGGTCCCTGCACCCCGCTTAAAAATGGCCCTTTTCTTTCCAACAGAAAACCAAAATCTACCCATCTGATGGCCAGAGAAGCAGCAGCCATTGCTCGCTACCGGGGGAGTGCTTCCTCTTCTGCAGAGAGCCCAGGAAAGGAGGACGTGTTACGGTAACCTTGCAGCTTTACCTCTGCCAGCCTGGGCTGGGAAGCCATGCTCAGGCTGCCTGTCCCTTCCTTTCTGAGAGCCGCAGGGCGGTTGTGGGCAGGGCTGCCCTGTCCTTCCACTTCCACAGGCGTGTTTCTTTGCAGCAGCTCCCTGCCTTCTTCCTGCTAGTTTATACGGGTACACCCCAAAAGGCCAGGTGTCTCTCCTGTTGTCCGGCAGCATATTCCCACACTGAGCAATGCTGCCCAGCGCTGCAGTTTGCCTCTCGCTTGGAGCCGTCCTGCTGCAGCTGCTGGGCCCAGAAACCTGTCAAAGGCCCCAGGTGCGGCTGCAGAAGCTGAGTGCTCTCTGCAGCCTGGAAATGGAAGTGTCTGCCACAGCCAGAAGAAACTATTTGGGGCTGGGGGAGGTGGCCTTGACCCAGCTGCTTCCTCTCCAGCGACCCAGGGGAGGGAGGTGCTATCAGGACTCCCACTCATTCTCGGATTCTGAAGCAATGGTGATAAAAAAAATAGTGAGTGGTATTGAATCTAAGCAGTCAGTAGGCACTAACTCCTTTGTAGCTGGCAGGGAGACAACAAAAAAGAAATGTATTTGTGCATGAATCTTCCAAACAATATTTCTTCTCTTCAGCAGCTCCACTCCCACAGACATCAGCAACCCCAGCTACCTGGGGATGGCTGCTTTCTGTCAGCAACCCTCTGCAACCAGCCAGCTGAAGCAGATACCTTCACCAGACCAGCCGCCTTCTCTCTGGAGCTATGAGCAGCAGCCCAAAGAGACTGCTTCCGTAGTGGGACAGAGTCAGCCATCCTCCACATCACCCTCCTTGTCGCCTCTGTCTCCAAAAACATCCCTGCAGCCTACAGCAAACAGAAGCATTTGTAGTCGGAATCAAGAGTATCTGTGAGTACTGGGGCTAGTCCCTCTCTCCTGGCATTCTGCACAGTCACTCTTTTGTTACCTGTGCGGGGAGTTCAAGGTGCACCATTTTCTTTCAGTCTTTTATCTCTAGAATTAGAAAATGTTAAGTCAAGGTCACAAGTGCAGACATCACATACTCAAAGAAAACAAGTGTAGTAGTCAGTCAGAATTTTGTAAAAGGAAAGCCAAAAATACATGTATAAGTTTAATTTTCTTTCAAGAGAAGGGCAAGACTACAGAGTTGACTGTCGTAACAAAGAAGAAAGGAGAAGAGTGTGGCATACACCTTTGCACTGGATGGGAAGGAGAGCTCCTTCATGTGTCATGTGTGAAGTACTTTAACTGAATTTCTACTGACACCACTGCCCAAATGTCCAGCTTGCTATAGACGTCAGTATCCACATGCTGCATCTGTCACAAGTCTTGATGCAGAATTTTCCTTCCAGCAATTGAAAATATCCTGTACCTATCAAACTTAGCAAAGTGATGAGGCTACTCCACCCTAGTGCACGTACACAATTGGTGTCCTCGTTCCAGACCTCTTTTTAGTAGCGACAGCTGCTTTCTGAGCCGGGGCTGGAGTTCACTGGTAAATGTATGTGGCACTCTATAAGCCAGAACTTGCAGAAGCCAGAGCTGTGAGTACTGCCTCCATCTGTTATGCACCTGACAACACTTCACCGTGCTCTCAGCTCTTTGCTCCGGCATGTACTGACTTCCAGAAAATAACGCGAAGCAAGGAACACAACTCATTTGAAGACACCCAAAGAACATGTGCCACTTACCCCTATTCCGCTCTGTTCAGTGACACTGTGGCTGATCTTTCAGGTATGGTGGCGGTTCTCCAGATGAAAGCCTTGCCAAATGAGGTCGAGTCATACAAAACCCACAAAACCTCCCTTGTCCCATCGTACAGCTCTGCTGCCATTCCAGTCTGAGCCTCAATTCAAAGGGCTCAGCTGGGAGTATGCAATGATTGTCTCATCCTACAGTATACAGCTGTTACTCATATACTGTGCATTTGGGTGCATTAAGGAGTTTTATCCCTTCCCTAGGAATACCGTCTGGCATTGGTAGCAGAGGAGATTGACCTAATTGTGAAATGCCAGTGTGATGTGAGCTCTTACGTTAACTATGCAGGCAGCCATTTCAATCCTCTCTGCCAGATCTGAGGATTTTTATTAATATTTAAATTCAGATTTGTGCATGTCACAAAGCCATCAAAGCACTTGGCACAGTTCGGCTCAGCAGCTTATCTCTGTTTAAAGAGAAGCCAAGTGTCACTCTGACAAGACTGCAGTCCAGCAGGGAGTTTATACAGTACCATGCACGTCCGCTCTCAGCGGTCATGTTAATAATGATTAAAAAAGTAAAAACAATACACAGTTGTGTTCTCTCCCCCCAGGTTTAATTGTTATCCTGTTACCTCTTTGCACAGACACTTTGATTTTATCATGCTCCTTTCCTATCGATTTTCTCTTCAAAACAGTCAGTGTCTCTTACCTGCTCTTTACAAGTCTCCTTTTTATGCTGCTTTGACCACTGTAGGGCACCTGAACTGGGGAAAACCACAGCAGAGCCTTTGCTTCAGGAGGAGGGAGAGCAAAAGCCAGAAATGTTTGAGAACCCCCTGTACGGCTCTATGGGCTCTAAGAGCAAGGTGGCGTCAAAGAAAGGGCAGGACCACCCCAAGGCCTTGCGAAAAGAGCAGCCGCCGCTGCCTGATCAGAGCTTTCATCTCACTAAGTCCCAGGAGCCCGAGAGCAGCAAGACCTCTGGCAAACAACCGTCACCACCCTTCCTGGTCCCCACACAGCGATTTCGGTCCTACACCTGCTCCGGCCAATCTGAAGAAAAGAATACAGGTGAAAAGACACAAGGCAAACCAAAGATGACCACATCATTAGAAAGCTCAGCACCACTCAAAAAACTAGTTAAGCCGTCAAGGTCTGAAGTCAGCCCAAGCATCCATGAACAGCAAAGCAAGCCACCCCTTCCCTCAAAGAGCCGGGCAGTGCTGGACATGCAGAACCCCAAGGGCCGAGACTATCGGGACAGTTCAGAGCTGCCGCACTCCGGGAAGCATCGGGCAGAAGAGGGACCGCTCGGCAGGACAACTACGCCGGTGTGTTACTTGTGGGAATGAGGGTGGAAGTTTTATTAGACTGTGGTGTTGCAGCAGAATACTACCAGAGTAGTATTGGCTTAATAATCTCTGTGCCCTCGCTCTGTGTTTCCTAACCAAGCTCAGAGCACTGTCCCACAGACCTACAGGGCTCGCAGAGCACAGGATGCAACGGTGTACCTTAAAGCAGTATTGCTGCAGATGGTGTCGTGTTGTCAAACCATGGTCTTAGTTTTGCATGAAGTTTTATCTTCTGGACTGTTTAAGCTTGATGGCCAAAAGAGGAACGCAGATAGTCAGCTGCTTTGTTGTTGCTTGCTCGATGCATACTACGTTGTTTCTGAGAATGTCCAAACTTGGCCTGACAGCACAAATCTGCAGTATTGGCTAATAGATTTGCTGTTCTGTAATTAATAAAAAGATGCTTAAAAGTAGTTATCTATTGGAAACACCAGCTTAGAACAGTGGTTCAAAAATGTTACTGAACCCTCTACAGAAATAATCACACATCTGTTTCTCTAGGCTGGTGGTTTTTTTTTGTTGTGGGTTTTTATTTGTTTTCCAGAACATCATGAGCTGGATGAAAAGGAGTAGGGGAGGACTTAGTAAACAGGATTGGGAGAAAAAGAGAGCCCGTTTGAGCAAGCTGTAGCATTTTGTTTTCCTTCTCCATCCAAACTTTTAGAATTGAAAATAGACAAGCTGATGTCTCTCTTGTCTCTACAGTGAAAACGACATGGCAGATGGCACCCTAGGAGGAATCGCGACAGGAAGAAAGATGGAGATTACTGCTTGGTTCACACTGATGTCCTCTGGTCTGGTTCTAAAAAGACTGAGGATTTTTATCTTTGAGGGTATATCCCTCTCTATGATCATGAAAGTGTTCTAGCTGAGAAGTTCATCCCATGTGGCTCAGACCAAGAGGACCCAGGACCCCAATACCAAATGCAAGTTAGCCTTTGTAGTGTCACTTCGGTACTTCTCTTAAGGGGCAGGTGGTTAAGTACATGCATTAGTAAATGTTTTGTAAAAGAGGAAGGTACGGTATAAGGACTAGGAGACGGAAGGAGTGCATTTAAAGAACTCCCTTTCTACAAAAGCAAATTTTTTATTTTGTGTTACAGAATTCCTATGAAAGAGCAATATGTAAAAGAAAGCATTTTGAAAGTGGTACAGCTCCAAAAGCATGTCCTGTCCATGGAGCAAGGAGTTAGGGGAGGGTGGGAAAAGAGTTTGAGTAGCAGATACTGATGAATGTCACACACTGTCAACAGGGCCAGCTCTGCCTCTAGTGTGAGCTCCCAGGCTGCGTACCCGCATTATCCACGCGGAGTGTGGGGCTGGCTCTTGGCACTGTAGCTCTTTTTTTTTGGTTGGTTTTTTTTTTTCTTTTTTTTTTTTTTCTGGCAGGTAGTGTTTTTGTACCTCTAACAAAGCGAAATATCAGAACTACGTGCAGAAATGGGAGAATAGGCAGCCTAGGCTGCCTGAAGGGACGGACAGCAGTCATTCCAGCCTGTCTTACAGCAAGCACTCTGCTTTTGAAGGACACTGGCCGGCTGGTTTTGTAGTATCATTAATAGATTAATGCTGACCTTACTGTACACTTTTGTTCATTGACTGAGAACGAATAATGTTAACATACGTGTAATTTCTGTTATATTCAAGTTAAGTATTAATGCTGTGGTTACAATTAGGCTATGCCTGTTTGTGACTTAATCGTTGCTATTGTTTCCATGTTGATTACTTAAAAATAATAAAATAGTCACCTTTCTGATCATTCTTTACTGAAAATTCAGAACTGTCTGCCAGATGATTCAGTGTTAGTTGGGTGTTACCCCAGCTCGCTCAGTGACCACAGCCCCTGCCCAGCAGAAATACCGAAGGCACTGAGGAGCACAGGGAAGATACAACAATGACACTGCGATATTGTGACTGAAGATGCATTTGTCTGGGCGCAGATCCTTCACAGATACAGCTGGTGTGAAATTCTAGCACCTGCCAGCAGGTACAGTTACTAATTGTATGAGTGTAGAAAATGTCCAATAATTTACTGGAGCAGAAGAGGCCGAGCGTAGGCTTGTGAGACTAGGTGGAAGAGGACAATGTGTAAGGTAGAAATCTTTCAAAAAGAGAGGTTTTTCTGCCACGCAGGTTGGCGTTTCAAGGCATCATTACTGAAACACCTGGCTCTCTAGCCTACAAGTCAGCAAGACAGGCCATGAGCTTACATTCCTCTTGCTTTATTCAACAGAACCTTCTCTGTGTAATCCCCATAACTGAAGTATCTCCTGGGTCCTGGGGAGCATTTCGCTTTTTTATTCCAGATTGCAGAAAAGCTCAGATGGCCTCAGAGTAAAACCTTCCTGGAGCAGGTGAGCTTTCTGTCCAATGTGGACAGTTAGATCAGTTCCTACTAGTTCTGTGGTGTGTTCTTGTATGTTCTGAAATGGAAATGTAACAGGATTTCTACAAAAAGTTTTTTAACTTCTCAACAATGAGATCGGCTCATATTTTCTGTGTTTATCCATGGACTCCCTAAGCTGTAGAAAAGAAAGTATATTCGCCAAAGTTTGCAAAATAAAAGCTTGATATAAACCAAGGATAGCCTCTTGCAAAAATATTCTCCTAATTGGGAATACTGCTTAAATTTGCAGATGAGCAGAGTTTGAGAACACTGGATTTACTAGGGCATACTATAACACCCAGGTACTTGATTTGGCCTGTCCTTTAGAAGGGCATATTGCTGGGGGAGAAGTGCTCTGACAAGAATCCAGCAGAAAAAAAAAAAAAAAAAAAGTATTACTATTCCCATGCTACAAATGCATTACTTTCCCAGTTTGGGAGCTGGGTAACAATTATCACCTGTGGCTCCAAATAGAGTCGGGGTTATTCTCTATGACAGGAGTGATGGCAAATGCCACCAAACTTCTTGCAAGTGGAAAATGTTCAAAAGAAGGCTCTGTAAAGGGCTTTCTGAGGCCTTGCAGGAGAGCTCTCAGGTGAGCAGCTTAGACACAGAGTGGTAGAGATGGGCTGGTGTGGAATAACGTAGTGGGACGCTGCACAGAACTGGACATTATGGTAAGACTAGATGGTCCTTGAGATGGTAGAGCTGATAACGCCAACTGTGGGAGCTTCCCAGATGTCACTATTAGAAAAATGGATTTAACAATTAAGTCTTGTGCTTATGTTTGGTTTGTTTCATTTTTACTTTCTGTCGTAAAGCCTTTAAGATGATATCTACTGGTTTTACTGCCCGTGTCCTGAACCAGATGAAACCAGAACTGAGCACAAGCTGCTTCTTTCTCTGACGTCCCTGGGCCTGCGACTCTCTTGCCAAAGCAGGCATGCTTTTCTGCAATTCCTGTTATTGTCCCATTCAGTTGGTGCAGGCAGTATGAGTAGAAGACATTAAGTGAGGGGTATGAATTGTCCGAAAATTTACTGATTTCCCCCAGATGTAGTATCTATCCAAAACCTTCCGGTGTCCTTTATTTTAAGTTCTTAAAATAGCTACAGTCTTAGTACACTTACTTCCATGGAGACCCAGCTGTCAAAAATGTTTTAAGTTCCCAGCTACAGGATGTAACGTTGTAGAACACAGTAACTTTTTAAAAACCCCGTTTCCTGCCTGCACCTGATGCATCCAGCGCAAGGTTTTTTGTCCTCTCAACTGTAAAACTATCACAGGGCGCTGTTAAAGCTTTCCCTAAGATGTTGTGGTAGGTTACATATTTCCTTCCTGGTAAAGGCAAGGTCTTACAGAAAATGGCTCAAGGAGGAGGGAAAATAGAAGGAAAAAAAGCAAATTAAGGTGAGCTTGTCACTCCAAAATAGCAAGGGGATAATTTTTTATGTTGCTAGAAATTATGTTGCTTAGGACTCTGCTAAGGCCTCTGTTGTCTGCTGGGGACAAGTACTCTTTTTCTATACAGCCTAAAACGAATCATTTAGCCCCTATCCTCCCATTCGTTTTAAAACTAAAGTTTTTCTGAGCTTTTTGCCACATTTTTCTGCTGTTCTTGTGATAGTACAATGAAATTAGTCCATGTGATTGAAGGGACGTATTGTCCAAAAAGGAATTGCTTCCCGCCCCAGACAAAGCTCCTAATTTTTATAACATTTTGAAGGCTCGGATATTTGTATACAATTAAACTGTGGGTGTCAGGACGAGCTAACTGACCAAGGTGCCTCAGGACAATTCCCAGAGCTCTCCTAACCAGTGGCCCCAGATGGGAACAGATTGCTTGGAAATGCACAGTATCCAAATACTTGATTTTTATTTTCCTCATCTCTGCCTGAGAGAAATCCATACTTTCTCCTCTAAGGACATTTGGTAAAGAGACTCCATCCCTACCCTCATTTGTTACATCCCTTGTTGATAAAGTAAATCAGAGATGCAGCAGGTGGACTGTGCATTAGGAAAGTTTAAGTGATGGTGAAAGGCTTCTCCTGATCTGCAGAAACAATCGACGTTTTGGTCATATGTCAGCTGCATCTGCATGGTGCTTGTTCTGTTGAGGCTGAAGTATTTCACGAAGGAGTGGATGACTTTCCCTATTTTTTGTGTACAGCTGAAGCGGGAGCGCAGTACAGCTGGAACTGTCTCACACAGCTGCTCACATCTGTGCAGCCACCAGTGCACTCCTGCAAGCGCCTGTGGAGGGGGCTCATTGTGCAAGTGCCAGAGAATCCAAACAGTCACTTCAGCGTGCCAGCCCTCCCCAGTGCAGAAAAGGTGTTAGCGGTAGAGGTACAAGATGTTCTTTCGATATATACAAGCGAACATCAGGTTATTATTCACATGAATATGAAAAGATCTATTTTCCAAACCCACAGCTTGTGCATGGTGGTGTTTCAGATGTTGCTCTTATTAAGAGGTATTTTAGGATTGCATTTGTGTTAAAACTCCTGAAGTCTCTCAGAAATTCTTTCACAGTTGAATCCCAGGTTGACAGAAGAGAGAGATTTCTTTTTACCTACTGTAATTTGATATATTTTTTCTGCTGCATAATGAGATAATGCTTTATCTTGTTATGCATCACCAAATTTCCCTGAACTTCTGTTCTCAGTTCATTACCATTATCCCGTTTTATTAATTTTATTTGCAGATCATCTTTGTACTTGCTCCTAGTTCAGCTAAACAAAAGGTACATCAGGCAACGCAGAGATGAATTCAGCTCTGCAGAACTATCCGCTGGTTCACAATGTCATGTGTATGAACCCAGTCTTCACTGCAGCCATGGTTTATTCTTGTCACAATTCTGCTTTATTTGGTTTCAGCTTCTAGAGATGGAGAAAAGTTTTGCCTGAAAAGACTCAGTTGCTGCAAACACAGGGAAGGGCTTCAATATATCCTTTCAGATAAAAATAGCTTACATTCTTCTGTAGCGTTCAGAGCACTGTCATCAAAACTGTACTCTCAAAACCCCAGTACTGCAGGAGACACCACGAAGACTAGCTGTGAGTGTTTGCTGAGATTTGGGGGTTGGACTGGATGATCTCCAGAGGCCCATCCAGCCTCAACTATTCTGTGCTTCTGTGATTCTATTTAAATGAAACCATTCTGTGCCAGGGGTGGTAATCTGCTACACATTACAGTTATTAACACTTTATTGCATTTTTTCCCAAGGTCTGGTCTAGATTACATACAGAATAAATTAATCTCTTATATCATAAAGCATTAAATTATATCATAACTAATAGAGATAAAAATGGCACACAACAGGGTAGTAAACGTTGAGTTCAGGAAAGAAGGAGTGAGTGGGAATGGATGAGTGAGACAGGGTCCATCAACGAGCAGAAAGGTTGCAGAAATGCAACCAACAACGTAGAGACTCTGTGGAATGAGAGAGAATCCAGCAGAAGGGAGGTGGATAAAAGCATCTCCAATAGAAACAGGCTGACCCAGAGAAGGGAAGAAGGAAAGGCAGCAAAGAAAATAGAAAAGCAACAAGAGACCTATGCAACAGAAAGGATGGAGAGTTAGCACGGAAATGATGTCTGCTCCATACTTTACAGCAATTTGCATCTTCACAATTACAGCTTGTAAGCACAAAGAAAATTACCAGATGTAAACTCAAAGATCCAAAACAAAGTCCAATTTGAAAATGGAGCTTTGAATTTAACTTAGTCTCTGGGAAAGACACTGGTGATCAGCATCTTCCCAGAAAATGAACATTTCCGCTTAAAGGAAGTAACTGGATCCAACCACCAACAGCAAGTTCTGAGTTGTCTTAAAATTTTATTCCTGAATTAGGCTGTTGAACAAATTGCCAAGTTTTAATTATGATTGCAGCAGAAAGGTGCTTCAAGTGGAGAAAGAAGCCACTTCCAGTCTGAATGAGCTGTTTTATCATGTGTTCTTTGTAACTCGTGTTGATATAAAAGGAGAGCAAGATGACAGACAATGACATGGAGCAGGCACGTGTTATTGGAAAGACTGCCAGAAACTTCAGCTGAATTTGTGAAGAAAGAGGAACTTTGTATTGGAGTGGAAAAAGCATTGTGAGCAGGCATTGTAAAAAAAATAATAATAAAAAAAAATCAGGCTGTCCTGCCCACTATGGAAATGATAGATTACAGAAAGGTGGACATCTTTAGCATAGTGTGATTTGTCCAAGATTCAAACATATACAGATGACAATTAATTGAAATCCTTCCCTTGGAACAGCCTAGCAGTTATTCTAAACAGTGAAACATGCACAGTGTTATCTAATGCTTGAGGACTCACTTTTCTTTTTTTTTTTTTATGCCATTTTTGCTCACACTGATTCTTTTTTCCTGCCACGTTGAAAGAA
Source organism: Syrrhaptes paradoxus (assembly GCA_013400615.1). Lineage (NCBI taxonomy): Eukaryota > Metazoa > Chordata > Aves > Pterocliformes > Pteroclidae > Syrrhaptes > Syrrhaptes paradoxus. The sequence goes on along the minus strand of VZTO01013178.1, from coordinate 137,454 downwards.
AAAAGCCTCCTCTCAAAAATGAGGATTTTTGTTGGAGAAGCTGAAAGAAAGCTGTTGTTGGGGAATTCAAAGGCAGTGAGAGACTTTGGGGCTGATTATACATTAAGGCCAAGGTGAAAGACTCAGGAGAGGAGCAACTGAGTCTGATCCCTGTATTTCTGTGTTTTTGTCTTCTCCCTTCTTCTCATGTTTCATGCTTCATCTCTTTCTCTGCAGGGGATTAAGATGTAGAGAAGGAGATTTGAAAGGATGAATTTCCCTCGGCACTGCCCTTCAGGAGTTCAGTAACTATATCCGTAGAACTAGGGCTTAAGCTTGCAGTTACAAGTAATTTTACATTTATAAACATCTAATTTGATTTTATGATGGATAAGCAGAAAAAAAGTAGGCTGTGTGCTTACACTTGGCCAAATTAGTTTTGTAGAGAACGTGCATAACCTTGTGTATTGTGTTCTTGATAAGACAGAGCTGTGCATGAACTATTATTAACTCAGCCAGCAGCGCTCTCTCCTCCAGTGTAATGATCTTGTGAATAATCTATTCTGTTACAATTTAATAATTGCATCTTCACTCATTTACTGAAAAGAAAAAACAATTTAGGTAGTCCAAGAGAAAAAGCTTTATGAATCCTGTGCAATTTAAAATTAAATTACAATAATATGGTTAACTAACACATTACTTAACAAGTTAAGCCACTGAAAGTAAAGCAATGGAGCAAGCCATTATGGGTTTTTACATTCGCAGAGAACATGTGGCTTCCTCACGACCCTGGACAGGATGCGCTAGGGCAGGAATGGCTGCTCTTGTAGTTTATGCGGTGTTCCAAGTAATTTTTCAAAGTAATCCTATCCAAAACCCCCCAAACCGCACTTCATTTCACCACCACCCTCTTTGGAAGGCTGCTGTGTAACTTGGTACAGCTCCACGGCTGCTGCTCTGCATGGCCTGCTGGCGCTGGAGGCTGTCTTGTGGGGGAAACTTTGGGAAAATACTACAAAAACCACTCAAAACCAGTATTGCAGGTCTCTATTTTGGGCAATGCGGTACGTCACCCTGCTGTTAGCTGTATAGCTTTTAGTAACTCGCGTTCATTCACAGCAATAATGTCATTTTAAAGCCAAAAGGGCCGGCAGAGCGATGGCGGGGGAGCCAGCACGTGCCCGGGCACACCAGGGCCCAGCCCACCACAGCCCCTCGGAGCGTCACCGGTTCCTCGGCTCTGCCAGGCGACTTCAGAGCAAAGGCCTTTGCTATTCTTTTAGGGAGGCTGTGTATGTGTCTTACGAGCCATGTTTTCTGAAGCGGTGTCTTTTCATCCCGTTTAGGAGACCCTAAGGGAGCCTGCAGCACCCCCCACACCCCTGTCCTTGCAGACGAGCAGTGGCGTTCACCACATCGGCTTCTTGGGAGGTGACTGAAGCCCCAGACCCACCCCACCCGCGCACAGGGGAGGACGGGCCTGCACAGCCTGCCCCGAGCAACCCAGGAGATTTTTTTTCCTCATGGGTTCCTCGGTTGGGACTGGCTGTGAGGGCACCAGTTACCCAGCGCCCTCGGTCCATCCCGCAGGCCCTGAGGGGTCACCCCTCGCCCCCCGCACCCCGCTCCGGCACTGGCGGCCGCGCGCATGCGCCTCTGGGGGAGGGGTGGGGGTAGGCACGGCCCTCCTAAGATGGCGGCGCGGGCAGGCTACCCCAGCTCGCCGCTCTCAAGATGGCGGCAGCGCGGGGACGCGCTTCCGGGAGGTGGTACAAAATGGAGCGGCGCGAGGCCCCCCTCTCTTCCTTGGGGTGTCCCCCCGCCCGCCCGTCCGGTGGCGAGGGCCGACCGCCGCGCTCGTCGTGCGACCCTGCTGCGGCGCTGCCTGGCGCGGGAGTGAGGGCGGTGGGGGGAGTGGCAGCGGGG
>VZTO01013178.1:105391-135514 GCA_013400615.1 Syrrhaptes paradoxus | reverse complement strand
GAGCCTGGTGGATTCATGCACACCGCCCCCGCCGCCCTTTCCCGCCGCGGCGCGGAGATGGCGTCGGGGCTGCGTGCCGCTGGCTTCCCCCCCTGGAAGCGGCACATCGCGGCGGAGCTGCGGCGGCGGGACCGGCTGCAGCGGCAGGCCTTCGAGGAGATCATCGGGCAGTGTGAGTGCGCGGCAGCGCGGCTCCCCGCCGGGGCCATGGGGCGCTTTGCGTCCGCGCCCCTGCTCGGGAAGCGGGAAGGAGCGCGGCGGTGAGGGAGCCCCGAGGCCTCGCGGGTGGCGCTTTCGGAAGAGTGGAAGATGTTTGTTAAAACTGGGAGAAGTTGAAGATGTTTCTCTCGGTTGCCTGCCAGGCTGAGCTGGGTTTGTGCTGTGGACAGCGACCGAGTGTCTGCACACTGCCTGCTCGGGTGCTTGTGGCATTGAGAACAAAGGTGCTCTTGGCCGTGTTCGTGACCGTTTGTACAGTTTGGAGCTTTCAGGGGTCAGGGCTTGCTTCCCCCTCCCTCTCCAGCCTGGGCTGGGACCGGAGCGGAGGGAGGCGGAGGCTGCTGTGGTACTGCCTGTGAGCAGCAGGACTGTGCGGTGCTGGGGCTGTGCGGTGCTGCGTGGGGCCAGCTCTCTGGCAGGGCTGGTTTCCTTGCTCCTATCAGTGGAGGGGCTAGAAAGAGTTTGAACTTTGAACTCCTGTTTCAGCAGGTGGCAATACACTCAAGCAGTTCCCCTATTAAACTTTCACAAGACCAGTCCTACGCAACATCTGGATTAATGGGGAATTCTTGGAGTGGTAGCTGAATGCTGCCGTAGCCTGCTGACATCAAAGAGGGGGGTATGCTCACGTGGTGGAGGCTTACAGACTGTATGGTTGTGTCAGAATAAAGATACTAGATCTTAGCTCGTAGAAAAAGATGGTGGAGATCTCATTTTGCTTTTTGGTTATCTTTTTAAGATAACTTTTTGCCCTTTCAGATAACAAGCTGCTAGAGAAGTCGGACCTTCATGCAGTGCTGGCTGATAAGCTTCAAGCAGAAAAATATGAGATGCAGAGCAGACATGAGATCAGGTATTTAAAATTCCTTTTCTGCCAGTCAGCTGTCTGTCACATACACTGTAGCCTAAACCATCATTTGGATGCATTGCACATTAACTTCTAGGTTACTACAGTAACTTGGAATAAAACAAACTGGGAAATCTGTTGAACTAAAAATGACTTATAGCTAAGTCTAAGTGTTATAGAGTTGCAAAATTTTTACAGTATACAGTATTCCTGTGTGATTTGATCTGGGTGTTCCTGCTCCGGCAGGGGGATTGGACTGGATGATCTTTTGAGGTCCCTTCCAATCCCTAACATTCTGTGATTCTGTGATACAGTGCAGAAAGATCTGACCAAGTTTTGGACAGAAATTAATTTCTCACAAACTCAAGGTATGGAGTTGGGCTAGAATGAGCTTCTGCTTCTGATCAGTTTGCCTTGTAATGCCTGGTGTCAGTTCCTAATGATTATGATATGACTCTTGAAATTGTTCACTCTTAGAAACATTGAAGTGCAGGGAGAAGCTGATGTCTTAGTTTCTTTCACTGTGTTACCATGTAAAAGGGGAGAATGGAGAAAATCATGATTGTGAAGTGTCAGTCTTAAATAAGCACCGTATGCTGAAAGGAATGTGTCTTCTGCCTGCTTTTAGAAGGGTTTTTTGAGGAAACTTCCTCTCTAACCTGAGAACAGCACTCTGGTGCCGCGGGCAGAAGTCATACTGCTTCTTCTGTTGGCATTTGAATCCCCAGCAAACCCATTGCTTGTAGTGTGTCCTTTGTCTGGACAGCAGGTAAATCCCAGCAGGTAAAGGCCGTTGGGTTCTGTTCTTGGTGTAACCGAGGAAAAGACAGGGCTAAGTAGCTCAGAACTTTATATTTCTGTAGGAATTACTTCCTCTGTTGAAGCTCTTTTTGCTGTGTAGTGTAAAACTGTGCGTGTGTGTCTAATGGGGATACAAAACACGTGTATAGTTAAGGCTGTTGTGTACTATTACTAGTAAGGAGAGAAGAACTCCTGATTTTATGGGAATTGCAGGCAAAGTGTCAGCATTTGGCCAGCAGGCTGGACTTCACGTCCATGTGAAAGTTCCCAAAAGCTTTCTGATAGCTGCAGTTGCCTTGAGCTGTCTTTAGTTTATGGGAATCTGTTTCTGGTTGAACACCTACTGTAGGAGTTGAGACTGGAGTAGATGAGGATGAGAAGAAATGCACAGAAACAGCATCTTCAAAGTAAATACTAGTCTGAACCCTGATCCTGTCCTCAGTATATGACAGTTTTTTGAAACAGAATGAATTCCCTAATCCTAGATAGCTGAGGAAAAATGTTTTTGCTTACCCTAAGGGCAAGGAGGAGTATCTAGTTCTGGCTGGAGATGTATGCATGGACAGAGTTAGAGGACATGTTGGATATTACCAGAGGATTTGGCTTCCTATCTGTTTGGACACAGTTTTCTGGAAATTCAATGTCTTCTAGTACAGCATCAGTTTGCTGAGGGGCTGTTTGTTTGGTTGTTGTTTGCTTGTTTTTTGAGAAGAGCGTTAAGTTCCTGGTATCACTGTGAGTCCTTTCAGCTTCTGAATGTACTATCTGTTTCCCACTGGACTGTTAAAACACAAAATGACTGCAAAAGCAGATACTTGCAATTACCTTGTTCTGTTTGTCTGGAATAACAGTGATGTACTTTATTATTTTTAAAAGCTGTAATTTAAAATATAGGTGCTAACTTAGTCAAAGTCTCTGTATGTGCGATGTGTATGTGCTTTTGAAAAGCTGACTTCTGTTCCTGTCTCTGTGCTTTCGAAGACATAAGTGATAAATGTTAGTCGTAGTTGTTCGAGGGGTGATATGTGTGTTCTGGTGTTCAGAAATTCCGGCTTATGTCATGGTGATACTGTGTTGTAAAACACAATTGAAAAACACCTCAAAACCTTTCCATCATGAGTGGCTAGAACATAGTTAGGACAAGTGGCTTGTAACACGTGGAACCATAAACCCGAGGGTCTGGGAATACAGCCTTGGTTCTCTGGCTTTTGGTTTTGTGCCCTGTATTCTGCTCTCTCCAGATATCTAGCATCTTCAAGATGCAACAGCCCTCTCCAAGGCAAGTTTGAGGTGGTAAAATGTTTGTCATTCTTTCAGAATTTGGAGGTTGTACTTGAAGACTCACTTGTCTTAATACAAAATTAAGCAAAGGCTTAATTTGAGTTTGAATTCTGTTTTAGGAATGTACAAAAAGGTGATTTGAGTCCTCAGTAAATTTAATTTTCCAGTACTATATAACGGCCTTTTGGTTGGTGAGAAGTGTGTTGTGGGGGAGCTAGCTGTGGTTTAGCTAGCTCTTCATGAATGACCTGTACCTCTGATGTATCGAAAATCCAGGGGTGGTCATGTCCTGAGGCTGACTGTCCAAGGCACAGAAGCAGTTGTATTCTCGTTTGACATCTGTTCTCTCTCAAACTCCAGTCCGGGACATGATGGCACATGGAATGATGCTCAGTTGCAGGAACTGGCACAGCTGAAGATAAAGCATCAAGAGGAGCTGACAGAGCTGCATAAGAAACGTGGCGAGGTTAGAAAGTCCTCTTGTGTTCTCTGTGGTCTATACGTGGCCCTTTCTGAACATGGCCTTAATTTTACCAAGCTTATTCATCATCATTTTTCCCTCATTTCATCTCTAGGCTTTTTAAGCTCCCCATGTTGATGATTAAAATAAACCAGAGATAGTTGGTCCTTAAAACTGACAGCCAGGAGATAGAAGCTTACATTGTCAGCGTGGCATGGTTTTTAAGAAGTGCTAAATTTTGTGTTTCATGAATAGGTTTTTAACTGTATTCATTAGAGGAACTGATGCAGCTTATACTGCTGTGCATGACCACTAGTTCCACATTGAGAAGACTTTGAGTGAGAGGATAGGTGGCTGTGCGAGGTTTCATTTGTCTGGCTTTGCAGGACCACTGCTCTAAAGGAGTGGACAATATAGACATGCACAAGCAAAGGCTGGAAGTGCCATGGCGTTAGACTGAGAAGAGAGTACTGCTTCTGCCACGCAGGTGCAGCAGGGAGGCCTGGAGTCCTGTAAGCTGTGATGCTTGGGCCTGGAAGAGAGGAAAAACAGCATAAAGCAACATTTTCCTTTTTTTGACAGGAAGATGTGGAGGCTTTGTTTGCATTTTTTTTTTAAACTGTGAGCAGTGGCTTATATGAGTGCAGGAGCTAGTGTCTGAACTGTACTGCAGACTTTTATAGGGAGAAGATGGGAGCGACCTGGAAGATGTTGTGCTCCTTTGATGACCCCTCATTGGAGTCGTGGAGAAGCTCCCGTGTCAGTAATTCTGAGCTTTTCAAAGAGGAGACAGCTTTCTACAGGAGGTGTGAGCTTAGTCAAAGCACTGAAAATTCCTTCTTTCCCCCCACCCTAGCATCCTAAGCCATCTACCCAGGCAGGTGCTCTTCCCCAAACTCGGTTTTCCTTCTCCCCGGCAGCCGGGGTTCTGCATGCTGTGGTGCCTGCAGCTGCTCACTGCCTGGGCAGCTGGGAGCTGGCAGCAGCAGCTCGTTGCTGTTGGTCTCTGCCCCTCTGTCCTCTGCGCTGCAGAGACTCCACCAGCAGCTCTCCTTGTGGGAAATCTCTTCATGAAACTTGTATTTACAGTATGTGAGGTACCTGTCTCCTGTAGCAGCTGTCCGGCTGTAACAGGGAGATTTGTTGCTTGGTTGTTAGTACTCATGTGTTGGTTTACTTGGTGATCTTTAGTTTCTGTGTTGGTTTTTCCATCACTTTAAAAAATAAGATTTCTTCCTAATACGCATTCTGTTTGATGTGACTTTTAATAAAGGAACTTTTTAAGGGAAGGGAGTGAGATAGCAAAGGACAAGAACTTACTGACAACTCGTATTTGAAAGTAGATTCCCTGGTTTAATGACCTGTGTGATAGGAGCAGTGAACAGATCTGTATAGAGAGCTGTGAAAGAAGACCTGAAAGGTATGCTTGTGATGTCAGATGGGTGTGTACTCTTGCTGGTTGCTGTTCGGTGTGTGTTATCCAGCTGGCATCCCTGCATCTTGTAATGTAGTTTTCTCCTCTCTCTAGCTGGCCCAGTCTGTAATTGATCTGAATAACCAGATGCAGCAGAAGGACAAAGAGATGCAGATGAATGAAGCAAAGTGAGTAGGAGCTGTTTTGTCTGTGTGGTTGGTATGAGACCCAGACTTCTGATTGAGTTGTTTGTTAATGTTATAATATTCTCTAGGAGTCCTAGCCATGAGCTAAAAATTCATGTGTTAGGCATTGTGCAAATAGAACAAAGAAGATGGTATAGGTCCCAAAGGAGATCCTCATTGTTTTGTGTTTCGTTGCCATGCCAGGATTGCAGAGTATTTGCAAAAGATCTCTGAACTGGAAACAGAGTGCCAAGAATTGCGTAGCAAACTGCAAGATCTTGAGCGAGCTAATCAGACGCTGAAAGATGAATATGATGCTCTCCAGATCACCTTCAATGCCTTGGAGGAGAAACTGAGGAAAACTACTGAAGACAACCAGGAGCTGGTCTCACGTTGGATGGCAGAGAAGGCACAAGAAGCCAATCGTTTGAACGCAGAAAATGAAAAGGATTCAAGGTGAGATGGATGACCTCTATTTGGTAAACTGCTTCCCAGTATTTTTTTAATACCTATGAGTGCATAGGATAAAACCAGATTTAGTTTTGCTCTCTGTATTCTTGCACAACACAATGCGAGTCCAGCACTTTGTGTTCCTTCTTGTTGCCAACGCAGACGGATGCTTTGTGAAAACATTCCTGTCTTTTAAATGGATAAAGCATGTTCTTTTGTTTCTTGAGCAACATTTAACTATGGTCTGAAGATCATCAATCAGATAGAAACTGCGTTTTTTTGCTGGTATTAGGCTTGGACTTCTCTTGTTCATGTTGCATATTTGTACTTATCCTAGTTTTGTCCTTTTTTGACTTAACCAACTTAAGTGGTTTTTGCATTCTGTTAAAAACAGTGGCTGCTGTGAGACTGAGCTATGTATAACCTGGAAAAATAAGTTTGTACAGGTTTGTTTTTTCTTGAAAATAGTATTTTTTCTTCTGAATTGCTTCAGCTTACTTGCCAGCTAGCAATACTTGAAGACTAAAAGCTGTAATAGAAGTCTCATAGTACTTGGCAGTTTTATATTATCTTTACTAACGTAATCATTTTTGCAAGTTCTTGCACTCCAAACAAATCTGCATTCGTATGGGTCATAAATGGCCATAGGTACACTTTGCCTTGTTGCCTCACTCAATTGATCATGTCCTTTCCTATTCACAGGGAGGAAACTGCCTCTCCTGCACTGAGTATCTTGAAAAGCAGGATAAAATTAGGGCAGTGGTCTGGTGTTTTGTTTTGTTTTTTTAAATAACCTTGCTTTCATTTTCTTAGGAGACGCCAAGCCAGGCTGCAGAAGGAGTTAGCAGAAGCTGCCAAAGAACCCCTGCCTGTTGAACCGTAAGCAGTCTTGATTTACAAGTCTCCTTCATCACTTCGTGCTTCAGTTTCATGCAGATGCATGATAAATGGTATCTTTCTTATTTCTAAATTTGGTGATGTAAAACGAGTATTTAAACTTTGGTGTAAAGTCAAAAATGTGCAGTAACTCTCCCTACTTGAACTTCCAGAAGAAGGAGCTCTGTTGTGACTAAAAATAGATGCTTGGACTGAAGGTCCTAAAACCGTTTTATATAGTGAATATATATTCTCATCTCAACATAAAAACATTTGTTGTGTGGTGCCTTTGGTCTTCAAAATAGTTCTTCAATCATGAAGCAATATCCTCTGGAGATGCTTGTGTTTTTAAGTGTTAGACTAGAAATATATTCAAGGATTTCCTGCAGGAACAGGTACTGAGTGGGTTAAGGTGGGTAAGAATACATTGATTGCTTCCGTACTGGGAAAGATTTATTCTGCAGGAAAAAAAATAGATAGATGTGGAGTTACTTTTCCTGGCAAGTTGGAGAGAAACATCTCTAGTCCCGGGTTCTTGTTGCTGCTATTTTTACTCCTGGGTGGTATTTAATCGTCTGACTGGAGAGTGTAGTTGATGGTATAGGTGCTTTGCACCAGGATGATAAGGTTATTGGCACTTGTTAGCCAAATCCAGAAAAACTGCATTATCCCTGCTGCATTATCCCTGGAAACCACTGAGGCAGTCTTCAGAGCACAGTGCCAGAGTAGTGTGCAGGCTTTTTCTCGATATCTGTTGTCTTTGTGTTACTATCATGTAATCACGTCTGTGCTGCATGTCCTTGCACGTGATGGGAGCCACGTGTCTGCTCTGGAAGAGGCCCCACACGAAAGCCTGGGGTAGGTAGGAAGGGCATGTATATGGAGACTGAGAGAGCTTGAATTTTCCTATTGAAAGGAAAATTCAAACTGCAGCTAACTAGTTAGCAGAATTTGCTTTGTTTTTTTCAAAGAAATGTTTAAATGCTTCCATTCCCTGAGCTAGTTGAGGTGTGACTCTCCGTTACAAGAATACTGCTGACCCCTGTGTCACAGGCCAGTGGGCAGTCCCAAGCCAGAGGACAGTCTTCCCAGCTCATAAGAGTAGTGGTATCCCTTTTGGCCACGTTATTTGATGTGAACGCACTGGGAATCTCTTAAAATACTGAGCTCTTCAATAAATAATGTTGCACTGAGAGGGGAAACACACACATAATGTCTATGTCCGCTTTCCCTGTTAAGTCTTCCTCTGCGTGACTCAAAGCAAGACTTTCCTATCTTAGGGCTGAGCTCAAAGGTAGCTCTAGCAGAACAGCTTGAATATTTTACTTCCTGACGTGGTGGGGATGAAGGTCTGTTTCATAAACAATTTAATATGAGACACTGCGAAGTTAAAAATAAGCCTGTTTTTAAAAAAACCCTAGAAAATAATTGCTTCTGTAAATTACTCAAACTCTGCTTCACAGGTGTTTTCGATTCCTTCTTGATTTCATAATTTTAGAGGGTTTGTATTGTGTAAGTGTGCTGCTTACTGGAGAGGAAAATTGCGGCATTTCAAGGATTACGTCATGGTGTTTACATTCCCTTCAAAAATACATTAAAGTGGAAAGTTATTTTGCTACACACAATTTTAATAGCTCAAACTTTAGATTTTTATAAAAGAAATATCAGTAGAACTTGATAGTGTTTTATTGAAACATCAGCCTGATACCTTCAATCAGAGTATATATTTTCCATAGCCTTTCCGTATATACTGCCCTCCAAAATCTTAGCACTTAAAGTACAGTTATATTCTGAATTGAGAGATTAGAAATGGTCCCATCGTCTTCAATTCTTTTGCAGCTGATGTTATCTGATGGCAGGAATGAGTTCATTCCTACTTAAATGCTGAATTTAAACTTCCTCTTCAGTCAAATGGCACCAGGTTGATAGAGTGCATTTAAAAATAGTTAATCCTGCCAAGTCGGCAGTGGAGGAAAAGTCGTCACTGAAGGAAAAAATAACAAACTGTCACAGATCATGATGACTAAGAGGGAAAAACCTTTAGCATTAGCTGGGTAAGTTAGCGGGATTAGTTTAGGGTGTATGTGTTGGAACCCCACACGCCAACATATTAATATATGTTGGCCCCACACGCCAACATATTAATGAAGGGAAACAAAACATCTCTTGTACTTCATGGAGCAGCACCTGAAGTACAGCAGTGGAGGAAGTATCAGGATGTCTTTGGTGTGGATGAAGAAGGAAAATTCAAACTCCTGTGCTTTTTAATATTTCCTTGTTTTGGAACAGCAAAAAAGGAGCTGTGAAAATAGGATATTCCTGGTGTTTGGGGTTGCAGTAACTCATGGTTTTGCTGTTCTGTGACTGTTCCAGCAAATACAGTTCACTCTGTAGTAAAGTCTTGCTCAAATGCGATAGGTCCTTATAATGCTGTGCGTGGTGATGCAAGCTGAGATAGGATGCCTGTAGTAAAGAGAATCTGGAAAGGATTCCTGCCAACGTGAATATGGGGGTTGGTGGGGAATCCAACCCTGTTGTTGGTGAAGAGTAATTGGCAGAGGGGAAGAAAAAACTGGCATTCAGGTGCTGCAGGTACTTGTTTTCAGACATTGTATGTTGAACGTGGTGCCTTGGCAGTGACAGCTAGATCAGTGTGTGTGGTTTGGATCTACCTGCGTGTTACTGCCGCTGAGTAAACCCAGATGAGGGCTGGGCACAGATGCTGGCAGACCCTGGAGCGGTGCTGTCCGTTCGGTTCATATACATCAGTGGGTGGTTACTGCGGGAAGCTCTGCCTGGTTGGAAATGGAGTGTTTTCTCTCCCTTCAGCAGGGATGATGATATTGAAGTGCTTGCAGATGAAACCTCTGACACAGCTGAGGAGACATCTCCAGTGCGAGCTGTCAGCCGAACATCCAGGTGGGTAGACCAAGAGATTTTTGTACTGCATGATTGAGGAAGAACAAGGAATATAAGAATTGGAACAATGTTGGGAATGTTAGTTATGGTTTTTCACTTCCCTTTTCCTGGAACACAGTTTAGTACTTCCACCAGAGCAGTATGAAACTCCCGTGCTGTGTTCTCTGTTACCATGCTCTAGATGTGCTCTCTTTCTGCTTTTGCTGTTTTAAATAAACTAAACTAGCAGCTGAAAAAAAATCACTGTCTAATCTTAAAGTTTTAAAAGCAAAATAGACAATAAAATGGGTATTGCAGTGCCTGTCGTATTGTACCTTTGTTACTACACGAGGTATCAATGTGACTTTGCACATAGCTGGTGTTTTGGATTTAGCTGAAATGCTGAAAATATATTCACCTAGATCCAACGCATCTTTTTCTTCCTCTAAAATAGTGGAAAGTAAGAGACAGTTACATGAGAGCATGGATTAATTTGATTGGAACTTAAGACTTAACAGATTTGTATCTAAAACCAGTAATTCACATGGTGGAAGTTGAGGGAAATTGAAGAAACTTCACTTGCAAATTATGTTCTGAGTTGTAGTTACTGGTGACTTTTGAACTGATGCCTGCCTCTGGTGTTCTGTCTTTGGGCCGGGTCTGCAGGGGAGGGAGTCTTTCCAGAGACTTGTTGCTATGAAATGTGTTTGTATTGATCTTTATGTGGAGAAGCTATTCACAAGGTTTAAACCTGTCCTCCCCTCCTTCAGTAAGCGACTCTCCCAGCCAGCTGGAGGCCTTCTGGACTCTATCACTAATATCTTTGGGTAGGTTAGAACACTTTCACCTCTTTGTTTTGTATATTGGTTTCAATGTACACCAAAATCTTGGTGATGCAGGGACTACAAACAAATAATTTCAGCCTTTCTTCTAGCTTCTGCCTTTCTTTTTCTTTTTTTTTTGTTCTCCTCAACTTCCTGTTTCTTCCATCTTGCCGTGTGCTGACCTCTGACCTTTCCCTCCAGTCTGTCTGAGTCTCCCCTTTTGGGACATCAATCTTCTGATGCTGCCAGGTGAAAACATTATGTGCTCTTAGTCCAGCATGTGAATGTATTCCGTTGAAGTTACACGGAACCCAGCACATTATCCTGATTAGATTTCAGATGTTGATAACACTAGCTAGAAACTGTGTACAGTTAGAGAGGCAGTGACCCCTCTTTGTGGAGAGAATAGATGGGGTTTGCTCTTGCTTTCCGCTGCACTTTACTCCTAATAGGCTTATTTAAAATGGGTCCCTGGGGTCTGTGGTTGGTGTCCAGAGTGGAGCTGTGTTAAAGAAGCTGGCACCGTGTGTCCAGCATTATCTCTGTAGTCTGAACCCTAGGTTTCCCGTAGCAGAGTCTCAGACATCAAAGTCAAGCTCTGCGTTAGGTGGGTGGTCTTCTCTTAAATGGTGCAGCCCCAGCTTTTGAATGGAGCATTTTGCTGCCTGGGATGTAGTGCTGCAATGGTGTTGAGTCTCCCTAGGCATAGTGATGGAGCTGCAGTCTCTCCAGCTGAACTCAGCGACAGTCATTCCCATGTTTCTCTTTCCTATTAAAAAGAGAGCTCCAAAATGAGGTCAGTAATCAGCCCAGGTAGCTTACCTGGTGTACTATGAAGGATCTAAAACTACCCATGGATGTAGTGCTATATGACAAATGTAATTTTTGAAAGATGGGATAAAAGAAAGTTGAGGACTCTTTCCCCTGTTGTTTAATCACTTGTCAGTGTAGTTGAGTGACAGGTACAGATCTGGATGAAAACAAGAGAAACAGCATTCGTTTCTCATTTACAAATATTTCTTTGTTTCATCTCAGGAGGCGTTCTTTGTCTTCGTTCCCTGCTCCCCAGGACAATGTAGAGCCACATCCAGGTGCCGGTAAAGAAGTGAGGGTGCCCACTACTGCCATATGCGTCTTTGTAAGTATAGAAGGAATTCTTGGTTTTACCATCCCTTTTGCTGTCTCTGGAGGAGGTGGATGGTGTCTGTGTGGGAACTGATCTCCTGAAACTCATTCTATTAACGTTGCCAAAGAAGAAGGAATCCTTGATTTGGTAGCATAGTTCATCTCATTTAATTCTTAGCTCAAATGCTTTTCAGAGCCAGTGTGCCCTGATGTCTGTCTTACTGAGGTCGATGATGACAAGTAAAAGGTCTGAGGGCACAGGGGAGTTACACTCCATTACCCTCCTGGCTCCCAGCAGTCCCTGTTCTGTCATGCTGTAGGAGAGCTATGATTGAGGAGGAGATTGCTGACAGCTTGGGATTAATTCAGTGCCAGTTCTCCACAGTGAAGGAGTTGTGGCACTGAATGTCATCCAACAGAACCGGTTAAGAGGAGCTTGTGGTAGTGGGGTGTGTTCATTTGTTGTGTGTGATCTAAAGTTTTCAAGCTGAGACCTCCTTTATGTGTTGCTCTGGCCTCACAAGGCCAAACTTAAATTTCTGTGAAGGACATTGCCTTCTGAATGAATGATTGTAATGCAGCCGCTTGTTTTAACATTCCTCTTGAGCTTTCTCAGGCACTCCAATTCTGGATACGGATATTTCATCAATAGGAAATGATTGTATTTTTCGTCCCAAGTAACAGAGTGGCTCACTGCAGCGTGGAGGCTTGTGTGTTCCTGGCCTGTCCGGCTGCCGTCTTCTCTAGCAGCGCTCGAGGGGTGGAGGGAGTAGCAGCGTTCCCTGAAGTGAGAACAGGGTCATAGCTTAAGTGGCAGCCTGGACCTGGCTGGAGTAAGGAGCATCAGATGAGGTGTTCATGGCTTCAGTGTGTGTTGCAACCTCTCTTCTCCTCTGGCTATGTACAGCAAGCACAGTTGATCAACAGATGTAAATCCTGGATAATTTTATCATAGAAGGTATTGCAAAGCTGCATATGTGAGGTTTTCAAGAGCCATGTGAGAAGTTCTGTTGTTTTCACCTCTCTTAATCTTCTGTAATGTCATCTGTACTTCTAAGAGCCGCACAGCCTGTCTTCCCCGTGTAGGGGGGCAAGTCACAGTAGCCTGTGCTGACCCCTCCTCTGGGTGACGTGGGGAATGCTGTCCCATTCCAATTCCCCGTCTTGCAGCAGGAGTGGGACCAGTGGCAGTAGTACACCTGTCAGACTGTGGCCGAATGGAGGTGATGTGTGGTTGGCACTGTGATGCTAGAAGGAAAAAATCCTTAACCCTAGCATGGGAATCCGTATGTTCCTTCCGGAGGTGATCTGTGTTATAACTCCTGTGTTTGGAGGCCAGGCAGAGTGTGAGGACACGTCTGGGTCCAGCAGAGCGTTCCAGGAATGAATGCAGGCACCCTGTCGGAGGTTTGGTGGATACAGGGAGCAGTCCAGGCTCACTTCTGGAAAATGACTAGAGCAGGCTTGGGAAGGAGAAGGTAGTCACTTCAAGCCACCGTTCTCAGGCATAGTTTCTAGGCAATAACTTTGACCAGTTTTGTTCTGAATGGCTCTCCTGCACTTGTAGAAATATTAGATTTGAAGTGTGGTGACCCCCTAAATATGAGCTGGCAGAACAAGTTCAAGCCACAAGTTCCATTAAAAAATACAAGTTTCCAGAAAAACTGATTTCAAAAGAACAGTTACTGAAAATACTTAAATGTAGCGAACAAATTAAGAAAATGGTACTAATACTGTGTGGGTAAGTAGTATAAAGCTGTGAAATTAACAGGGGAAAAAAAAGGAAGGGATTTAAAATTTCTCATGGGTTTTAAAAGGTTAGGAATTGCTGTTAAGTAGCCAACTGAAGCTTTGGAACATGAAGCTGTGAGAAAGCAGGGGTGGGTGCAGGGGTCTCGCTGCACCTGCTGAGAGGAGCCACAGCTGAAGCTCAAGCTCGCTGTGAGGTTAGGTGCTGTTCCAAGTCACAACTGTGCTGGTACTACTTAATCACCAATCTAAAGCAGCATTGTCACCAATACAGGAAATGAATGCCGTTAATCTGTTATGCTGTTTTCTAGCAGGCTTTCCTAACTCAAGCCTGACTTGAGTGTTCTGTGGTTGCATGAACTGGTTGGATCATGTTCCATGGCTGGCTCTAGATGGAGAAATGAAAAGTTAGTTTCCTTCTACAGCATATCACCTGTTACTGCTTTCTGTCCTTTCCTTAATTTTTTTTCTGGTGTAACTTAAAAGCCTTACCTTATAAAGCCTAAACTTACGAAGTACTGTAAGGCTTCTGGCAGTTTATTATCACTGTTGAGTCCCTCTTAGTGTTTTTCTTTATGTGCTTTTGTTTTTTTCTTTAGATAAGGATCAGCCTTTCTGCTCTGTACACCGTCAACCGTAGTACAGTTTCAGTCTGTGACTGTTTCCTATATACTGCTGAAAGATCTACAGCTGTGGTTCTGTATAATCTTTAAGTTCTATAGCTTTCTAATCTGTGGTTTTTTGGGTCTTTCTAATTCGATTTTGGGTGGTTCTTCTGTTCCTCCCACTCCTCAGGATGCACATGATGGGGAGGTGAATGCAGTGCAGTTCAGCCCTGGCTCCCGGTTACTAGCAACAGGAGGCATGGACCGGAGGGTTAAGCTTTGGGAAGTCCTGGGAGGTAAACTTTTTGCTTTGGGGCATGGTGGGATGCTAAACGAACTCATATTGTGGTTCAGTTTGTGTCAGCTTCTGTTTTAATCCATTGCTTAATTTTTGTTTGTCTTTCTCTGTGCAGATAGGTGTGAGCCCAAAGGTTCCCTCTCTGGTAGTAATGCTGGGATTACGAGCATAGAATTTGATAGTGCTGTGAGTATCTGTGCAATATCCACTGTTTGTGACTGGGAATAAATTATTTGAATTATGTTGTCCTCTGCTATCAGTTTCCATTCTAACAGTTTGAAAAGTTACCCAAGAAATGAGTTAAAATACTTATGAGAATAGCTGCAAATAGTTCAAAATTTGTACAAAAGATCCTTATTTGATATGCTGCAGTCTGGAATTCTCACCTTTGCTTTACAATTCAAAACATGATATGCAGCTCAGACATTGACTGCTACGGGCTACTCTGATGAAATTACAGTAAGATACACTAGGCTTTGTCTAAAACAAGAAATTAGTCTTCAGCTTCCCACTAAAGCTGGTGTAACAGCACAGAAGCAGCAAATACACTGAAGCTTTATTTCTATGAAGCTTATTTCCATAAGTGCTCTGCTGAGGTCTGTGATGAATAGTAAAAGGTCTGATGATCCCAAGACTTGCACTTCCATGACCTTTTCTCCCAGCAGTTGCTCACCAGTCACAGTACAGTAATGGTGTGGCTGGCAGAGTGTTTGCTGACAGCTTGAGATGTGTTCAGTTCATGTTCACCTGGAGCGCTGGAGACATGACTGTGATCAGCATCCAACAGTCCCCCTTCAAGGAGTTCGGGGTCTTGGATTGTTGTAACTGGACATATGATCTGACTTTCCTGCTGAGACCTCTCCCGTAACACAATGCTTTACTGCATGGATGGTGGACCAAAGCTGACATTTCTTCCATTTGGTGGTTCTGTGCACTAAACTTTATTGATACACACCCAGAAGGATCCTCCTTTTGGACACTGACCAGCTCATTAGAGATTTGCTGGTGCTGGTAATCTGCAGGAGGAAATAGTTCTGATTTTGGCAAGTTGCGTGAACACGTTTGAGGTGAGATCTGCCTGAGCTGAGATGCTAACAGGCTTTAAGGATTCAGGAACATCTTTTGGGTCAGACAGGAGTGCAAGCGTGAATCTTGTGATGTCTGTTCTCCAACATGAGTGACTTGTAAGAGCCCTAAGCCTAAAGCTGTGAACAAGTCAATTTATCTCTCCTTGGGCAGATCTAGTTTTTGGAATCTTATCAAATGTTAGAATTGTAATGCAAATTGCAAGAATTGGGCTAATTCTACTCTGAGGTCTATCTAAGCAGTGGGGGTAGATGATGCAGGGCTTTTTTCCTGTGAAAAATCAGGAGTTAAAACAAAAACCACAAAAGATGAAGGTAAACTAGAACCTGTTTCCTCGCTGTGGCAGCTGGGGGCAGAAGAGAAAGGAGAATCTTTCTGCTCTGGTTATTGTTATTCCTTTTATCTGCGGTCATGGTTCTGCAAATCATTGTAACATTTTGGTGGGAGGAAAAAGCTGTAGCCTCTTTGGAAGTTGTTACACTAGCTTTCCTTACTAGTATGTGCTCCTGGGTTTTTTTTGTTTTGTTTTTTTTTTTTTTTCCCTTGGCAATATAGCACTAATAAGGTTTTAATGATTTATTGGAAATACTTTTGAGTTTAATTTGCATATGGACTTGCAGTAGTAGTTTTAAATTAATCTTGTGTTCACAGGGCTCTTACCTCTTAGCAGCTTCAAATGACTTTGCCAGCAGAATCTGGACGGTTGATGACAATCGATTACGGGTGAGTCTCTTGAAGGCAAATCAGTTTCTGTCCTGTATTTCCAGTTTTGTCTAATTGGGACATGGCAAATCTGAAAGTTGTGTGTTTACAGACACTTTCAGTAATTTTTCACGGCAAGACCTAAAATACAGTATTGATCTCTGCACAGCCTTGCAGGAAGCTCCAGTTACTGCATATTTTTCCCAGTCCAGCCCCCCTGCTAGCAAAACCTTGCCACATGAACCTGATACACTTTTGCATCTGCCTCTGTGGAAATCTAAATGCTTCTTATGGTTTATGGAGAATGACTTCAGTGTTCTAGCCTCAGTCCAAGGAGAGGTCTACTGAAGAAGGTTTTGCAGAAGACAGAGAGGGTTTTTTTAAGTCAGGAGTGGCATTCTTGAAAAGGGGTCCTTTGCCTAGCTGTTAAAAGGCAGCAAGCCTAAAAGTGCTTGACTTTATTCTCAGTTTCTTTTGAAAGATTCCTCCTCTCCTCCCAGCTGCTGCTTTGTACTCGTGTTCTTGTGTGATTCTGCCCCTCTGCCCTGCTCTGGTGAGACCCCCCTGCAGTGCTGCACCTGCCTCTGGGGTCCTCAGCACAAGAAGGACACGGACCTGTTGGAGCAGGGACAGAAGAGGGCTGAGAAGATGGTCAGAGGCTGGAGCACCTCCCATGTGAGGACAGGCTGAGAGAGTTGGGGTTGCTCAGCCTGGAGAAGAGAAGGCTCTCGGGAGACCTTCCAGTGCTGAAAGGGGGCTACAGGAGAGATGGGGGGGCTCTGGATCAGGGGGTGGAGGGATAGGACAAGGGGTAACAGTTTTAAGCAGAAAGAGGGCAGATTTAGATGAGATATTAGGAAGAAGTTTTTTCCTGTGCGGGTGGTGAGGCAGTGGCCCAGGTTGCCCAGAGAAGCTGTGGATGCCCCATCCCTGGAGGGGTTCAAGGCCAGGCTGGATGAGGCTTTGGGCAACCTGGGCTAGTGGAGGGTGTCCCTGCCCATGGCAGGGGGATGGAACTCTATGATCTTTAAGGTCCCTTTCAACCCAAACCCTTCTGTAATTCCATGATTCAGCCCCACAGAGCTTCCCTCTGCAGTTACAGAAGCTGCTGCAGGGAGGTTTTCTGAAATCTCTGGTTGTCTCAGCTTTCAGGCTTGAAGATGTAACAACAGTGGAGACTAGATACCCTGTCATATCCTTGAGAGAAGTTCCTTACAAAAACCTGAAGGCACAGTTTCTGTTTTCAGCGTGCTTTAACCCCTTCTCCTCATTGCTCCTGCAAGGCTGTTGTAGTTGCTATACGTCCGTGGAACATGGGTGTATGGGATGTTGAGGAAGAGAGCTCGCAGGTTCCCTGAGCGGCTAAAGAAACCGCAGCCAAAGGTGACCTGTGTGTCCCAGCTTCGGGCTGAACTCTGCGGCACTCAACACTCCTACTCAGTGTTAATCTCTGTTTAACTAAACAGGTGTTTTTTTTCCTCCAGCGATGCAGTAGACATGCAAATGATGATGTAAGCTTGTCTTTGAGTTGTTAAATAGCAGAGCTAGTAACCTACAAGGAAAGGGAGCAAGTGGAACTGCAATTTACTGTGTAAATCTCTCGTCCTCAGCACACCCTGACAGGTCACAGCGGTAAAGTTCTGTCAGCCAAGTTCTTGCTGGACAATGCACGCATTGTTTCGGGAAGTCATGACCGGACCCTCAAGCTCTGGGACCTCCGCAGCAAAGTTTGTAAGGAAACCTAACTGCTGTCTTTCATCCATCTTGTGTGCTTCTACTGAATGTAACTGGGAAGTCTGACAGCAGCCAGATTATTTAATCTTTTTGCTTTTCTGAAAAAGCAAAAACTAGCAGTCATGCCATCTTCTGTTGTTATTCAAGTAATCAGAATGTTTCTGCCTGTTACCTGAAGCAAGAATAAGAAACCCTGTGCATGCAGGAAGCACTGGTAATGCTATTACATTAACAGCAGCTGTGTTCTGTGAGTTCTTTGTTTACCCGTCTGGGGGTGGATATTTTGGTCTTCCACTAAAAACTTGGAGACAGGTCAGAGTTTTTAACCCTGAAGTGGATGAAACATACCAGAAATTCTAACATCAGGAATGAAGGAAATGCTAGGATCCAGTTTTTTCTTTGAGAGAAACACCTTATTTTCTTTGCCTTTTCTCCTGTTGGTGGCTCTTAAACCTGCTTGCTGGGAGAGAGAAGTTGAGATACAAGGTTACCTTGTAACCTGGATTGCAGACGTAGGTGAAGGAGACAGTTTAATGTTGTTTAACAGAAGCAAATTATAGCTGTCTAAATAGGAAGTGGAAGTAAAGCAGCTGTCATGAGAGCATTTAAAGGGATATTGGCTATGGCAAAGGAGATTGAGAAGGGCACAGAGGCTGTTGAAGACTTATGTCAGGATTATTCTAAGACAGTCTGCCCTGTGACATTCCTTGGACACTGCTCTTTGTGGCTATTGAAGGTGTATGGGTCCGGTATAGTGATTATTTTCTGTCTGTTTTCCTCAGTTTGTACAGTATAAATTTCTGTGTGTCACCACTGGTTTATTCTTTTTAGGTATAAAAACAGTGTTTGCAGGATCTAGCTGCAATGACATCGTATGTACTGAGCAATGTGTAATGAGTGGACATTTTGATAAGAAAATTCGTTTCTGGGACATCAGGTAAAACTATTATAAGAGAGCTTATAGTGTAGGAATGGTTATGGGATTGCTGTCCTCAGTATAATCTGAACTAGGGAACTTTCCTTCCTGGGCTTGGAAGCTAAGGAGATTGTAAGAGTTGCAGAAGGCCATTGGAGGAGACTTTAGTTACTACTTTTATTACTCGTAAGTGGTTTGGGATATTTTATTTGGAATGCTGTTTCTTTTCTGAAAAGGCAGTCTGCTTGCTTGTAAATATTTCTCATTGGTCAGTACTTGCCATTCTAGATGTTTAGTTTTTCAGAGGCCGGGGTTCTGAGGAAAGTAGTATCTAACTATTGACTGGAAATGTTATCCACAAAGTGAGCTCTAGCTTGGGAAAGAATCAAAATGTGAGAATAAACCAGTAATTCTCTTTCTCCTCTTCTTCCACATTGGGATAAGTCAAAGTCTTGATGCACTGGCTTGGCTTTTGGACCCTAGTTCATGTGGTTTTTTTTTTTCCTCCTCTGTCTCTTTTTTTTTTTCTCCTCTCTTTTTTTTTTTTTCTTTGTCTGTAGGACTGAAAGCATAGTAAAAGAGCTGGAGCTGCTTGGAAGAATCACAGCTCTGGACCTGAACTCAGAGCGAACAGAGCTTTTGACCTGTTCCCGCGATGATCTACTAAAGATCATTGACCTGCGGGTTGGTGCTGTCAAGCAGACATTCAGGTGAGTGAACAGGTCTTGTTCTCCACAATTCTGCATTATGAATTTCAGAACTTTGGTTTGCGGGTTGCCCTCAGTGTTGGAGTGTTTTTTGGTATCTCCATGGAGAGGGCAGTCTCCTAACTTCTTTCTGCATGGGTGCTGAAGTTCTCTAGAGTCTATCAGCAAAGATCTGCTCTGGTGGATCTTTTCATTTGCCTCTTTAAAGAAGAGAGCTTGGCTTAGAAGTGTGGCCTAAAGGAAAGAATTTCTTCAGATGTGATTGAGGGGCAGGGTGTATGAGAAATGTGAATTGTGATAAAGACATACTGGGGCTTATTCTGAACCACGCAGAAATCCTTACCATGCTCTTTAGTGAGAACCATCTTCTTGCAAATGAATTTACAATGATCTGATTCTAACTTTTCAGTGCCCAGGGATTCAAGTGTGGCTCTGACTGGACAAGAGTTGTGTTCAGGTAAGGTTAGATACAAGCAAGATACGTGATAAATCTTTCCCCGGCAAGGGCGAGTGATTTATGCTTGGCTGCATTGTCCCCATTTACAGCTAGAAAAACTGGGGTGGAGTTCGTGATTTGTCCAAGGTTACCTCTCGGTCAAGACAGTATATCTGTAGGTGTTGATCCAGTGTCTTGGAAACTTTAAGATTTCAAAGTGCTTTGCCCTCTTACTGTTAGCAGCTAGTAACACAACTTCAGACTATGTAATGCCCAGTTGCTTTCTAAGGAGGTTGTGGCTGGAATGATGGTGTGTGCTGATCAGTTGTTCTCTGCCTTCTGCACCTTCTCTGGTCTTGTAGCCCTGACGGTAACTATGTGGCTGCTGGTTCAGCTGATGGGGTCCTCTACATTTGGAATGTGCTTACTGGGAAATTGGAGAGGACACTTGCAAAGCATCACAGGTGAGGGGAGGCTGGCCATATGATCTGAAGTGGGGTCTGGGTTCTGAATCTTGCTGAGCTAGGAAAGAATTGTAGCCATACAGCTTCTCAAGGTATATTGGTGTGTGAGAATTTGTAATGTGCAGGTTCTTTGTGGATCCATGGCAGTATTCTCTAGATTTAAATAAGGTTATGCTTGTTGTTGTTCAACTTCTTAAACCGAGATATGATTCTAATAAAGTACATTTAATATATTCTGAGGAAACTCTTAGGCTTATTAAAAGCAGGAATCTCTTAAGAGGTGAGAAAGTGCTTTTTCTTTTATAGAGTACTATAATATTTAATTCCAGTGTTAAGTGCTGTTGTGGAAATCGGCTTTTTTTGTAAACTTTTACCTGCCTTCCATTTCAGTTCTTCTATCAATGCGGTCGCGTGGTCACCAGTGGGTGCCCATGTGGTCAGTGTGGACAAAGGCAACAAGGCTGTCCTGTGGTCTGAGTTCTGACTGGACGGAGGGTGGAAGAGCGTCCAGCACCTCTGTGTGGTGGTGCTGGTCTGTGGCTGAACAGAATGGAGACCCGAGCCCCGATCCATCCTGAGCGGGGATATTAATGAGCGCGTGGCCTTCACTTTCCAGAGGAAAGTTCTAAAGCAATGGAGACGGAGCCTGAGTCAGAGACTTCTTATGGCCGTAACTGCACTGTGGTACTTGGACTCGGCAAGGGGACTGGCTGCTCTGGATGGAAAACGCTACCTAGTCATGCCTTTACACACGGTATCTGTGCTGGAGATACTAGCGGGGGTCGTCACCAGACAGCTGTGCCAAATACCCTGTCACACAAATGTATCTACAGCACTTCTGAGCTGGGAATGTTGGAAAGAAGTTACTGTGTGTGCTGGCTTGCTGTGTCTTGTCTCCTGTGTTCTCTCCTTGGGGCCTAGTTCAGGCACAGGTGAGAAGATCCTGAGGTGTGGACAGATCCTAGTCTGAAGTGTTGGAACAGCTTTTAAAGAGTTTCCTGTGGCTCTGGCAGCTCTGCCTTTGAGTTACCAGCTCCATTCAGACCTGCTCTGGTCCTGACACGGGTTCTCCAGCACTGTCATGTGAACTCTCTGTATCCGTTTCCCCTGTCCTTAAGGAAATGGTTCGTTCTTCAGGACTTCTTTTGTTAAAATGCCCTTCGACAGCTTGGGTGTCTCAAAATAGGAGATTTTAAAAATCTTTTTATTCCACAGGCAGTTTGGTTACTGGGTGTGAGGAGAGAGAAGTGCAACTTCTGCTGTGCTGCTGTGATAAGGAATGTAGTCATACTGTGACTTCAGTACCAGAATATCGATGTTTGGTCCCTTTTTCTGTTCATCCGTCCTGTCCTGGCGGCTGTCAGTAGAACACAGGGGAGCAGGGGGGTTAAATCCCAAATCCATGGTTTTGGTGCTGGCAATGCCAGGCCACTTGCCCCCTTCTTGAGCACATGTGCAATATCCCTCTTTGCGCTGGAGCCCTCTCTGTGCTACGGAGCGGTGTCTTGGCTCTGTCCCTGTTCAAGCAACCAAAACCATGGCGTGGCTGGGCACAAGCTACCTGGCATAACTCTATCCAGCCAAACCTTTCCACATCGTCTGGGCCTCAAGACAAGCCACCAGCGTTTCATCGCCTTTTTATTTGCACTTTATTTTCTTCGTCCCTGATAGTGTTTTACTAAGGAGGTGTGTTCTTTGGAGGGGCTGGATTAGGGGACAGCTGCTGTAACAGGCATCTCTGTATCCTAGCCTTTTATTCAGACATTTTCTGCAGAGGTGAATTAGAGTATATAGGGCAAAGTTTTTATTTATTCAGCTGCCCCTAAGAACTTGATTGTAAATAAACCTGTGTTCTGCTTTTAAAACCCCACAGTGCTCCGTTTCATTTATTTGTGTGTGTGTGTGAGAACTTGTTCTGAGTGAGTGAAGAGGGGAGCTGAAGTGTGATTTTCTGTGCTATGTTTTCTTGATGAACTGTGGGTTTGGGTTCAGACTCGTTGTGAGATGTGTAGAGGAAGAAGGAGGATAATGTGCTTAGCTTGAAGCTGGCCATCCCGCAGATAGAACCTGGCCATGCCCTGTCTCAGGAATACTGCCTCGAGACTGAGGAAGGTCTTGCCACGTTGAACAAGTGTCTCTATCCTTGAAAATTTGATGTATTTGTGGATGTTTTGGATAAATTACTGACTTGGGGGTATTTGTATTTCCGTCACTGTTGAGAATAGAAGGCTTTTTCTGCTGTGACACTTCGACTGCTACCTTGTTAAAATTTTAAGCCAGTAATAGGAGTTGCACATTTCTTTAAAAAGATGAAAACCCTTGTTGAAGATGGTGCTCTGGTTCCTTCTTTGGGGTAATGAGGTAAAGCCTTCAGCTGTTTAATGTACAAATTTAATACGTAACTAAGAGCTTTCACTGACCACCCTCCTCTTTTCATAAGAAGCCTTCTGTCCAGCTGTTGAAATGAGAACTGTAGCAAAAACGGGAAGATTCACACTGGCATTCAGAAGCATTTCTAAAGGCAAGACCTTTTATTTTTTTTTTCTGCCCTTGCTGTGGCAGAAGGTCCTTCTTGAAAAGGCACCTCCCAAGAGTCCAGGTGCCCTTGGTTGCTGCGGAAAAGCGGATCACTAACATGACAAGTCAGCATGATGGAAGATTATTGGGAGATTAACATCATAAAAACTCTGCAGACTCTGCTGAGGCGGATCAGAACGGGTTTAGGATGTTGAGGCTGCTATACTTGTGTTTTTCTACAACATGGACACAGGTTTGACACAAAGGGCTTTGTTTTGCCTGTTGACGCTGTTACGAAGTAGGTTAATAACACTGGAGGATAATGGCTAGCTAGCTAAAACCTTAAGCATTTTCAATTAAAATTCCTTAGCACCAAGGTACATAGGAAATTCTAGTGACCGATATTGGGTTTTTGCTATAGTTTATGTATTTATTTCTGTTGCCCCCTTTTCTGCTTGAACTTGCAGAGGGAAGAAGAGAAGAGGAAGGTACCGGCTGTGCAGAGGTGGCTGTCGCGCTGTTTCTCTGCTGAAGGTGGAGCTGCCCTTCAGGTGGTTTTGGGGGGTGGGCAGGGTGTCTGTCTCCAAATGTAAGGCTGCATTAGGAAGAACGTGTTATGGAGAAGTTGCTTCCAAGCTCCCCTGAAGGTGTTTGCGATGTGTCTGTCCCCACGCCTCCCCGGCACTCGGGGGTGTAGCAGGAATGCAGATTTCTCCCCTAAAGGACTACTAATCCTGCAGTGACAGCAGCACAAACTCTCAACAAAATCAGCTTTCTCCTTTTTGCACTCTGTGACTGGCTAGAACATGTTGATTTGGTGAGTTAATTTCTGGGATATCTTTCCTACCTCCTACAACCAGGATCCAGGTTTCCTTAAGGAACGTGGGCACACGTGAACTTCTGTGTTTGAGGGCTGTGGCTGTTGTGTTTGCCAGAGATGACTGAACAGAGCAGGGATTAAGCTCTCCAAATAATCCACCTCCAGGTAATAAAATGTTGCTGGAATTTGGAAACCACTGAAAGAGCTGAGAAACACTGGTTCTCTGTTCTTTTTTTTGGAATAATTTATGTACCCAGGCCACTATATTCAGGCAAATGTTGGTGACTGCTTGCAAGAAGCAAGCTTGGTTTGTGACTGCAAGGCTCCCAGAGATGGAGGGTGCTGTGCAGGCTGGCAAGTGGAGAGGATATCGTGTGATCTGCCTGATCAAACTAACAGATGCAGCCCAGAGGAAAGCTACAGCTGTTTTTGCAGCTTGCGAGACAAAAATTACACATTGTTGGACATAATATCAGGACCAAATTCATGGAGAGGGAGGGGGGATGGCTATTCTTGGGCATTCATGAGCAGAAAAGCTAAATTAATTGAAATCTCTGTTCGGATGTCTTACATCTTGTTTGTTGTGCCTCACGCTTTTTAAAAGTAAATTAAGGAGGGGAGGTGTACTAGCTCAAAACAAATTGTTTCGCGTCAGCATGCCAATGGGATGTTGGTGGAGCAATAGCAGATAAACTGCTTAGTGATCATGAGAATAATACCTTGTTCTCAATATTTGGTAGTCCATAATGGCATCTATTTATAGGGACTGTGGTGTTTTATAAACTTCCTTCTGCATAGATGCCTCTTGTCTGTTCAGCTTCTTGCCAGGCTGGATGGCTTGCAACCTGAGGAAGGAGAAGAGAGAGCTTTGGAATAAAGCTGCTTTCAGTGACTGCCCTGTTCTGTGTAAGTCTCTAGTCCCTATAAAGCGTGTGAGTGTGACATTGCAGACCTCTCCACTGACGATCTGAGCTTCCTTAGGTAATGCTTTATGTTGCTGAGTTAACCACTTTCCAGTTGAATCTTGGCCCAGGTACAATATTTGCTCTTGGAGGGGGATTAATTCTTGAAATCCTGGATGGACGCAACTAGAGACGTGCTTTCAAATCCCCTACAAATTGTCTTCCTTGTTTGCTCAGAGGTTACAGGTTCCCTGTGGTAGATGTGAAGAAGCACGGGACACACCTGTGTGGAAATTCACCTTTCCTCACTGGTTTGGGAATTCGCATCTTTGTCCTGTGGCAGCTCCTGTGGCGTTGGGAACCCAGCAAGGTATTTAATGTTATTTGCCGGTTTGTTTATTTGGGTCTACAGTGTTAGTAGGGTGTCTGTTCATCAACTATTCTGAACTTGGAAAATCTACCTATAGTTCTTAAAGATAGAAATTCATAAGCATATGTAATGTCTGTCTCAATTTCTACCTTACATTTTTTCCAGCTTTCTCAAAAGGGAAATATTTCTTTTTTTCTACAGTCCACTGAGTGCAAATAGGGCCTAGAAACTGTTTCTACTCTTGAAACAGTTTTTAAATGGCCAAACAAGCAGAAAAATGTGATGGGTGTGAACTGCAAGGAGAGTCGTACGCTGTCAGGCCAGCGGTCTAACACAGTGTACTGGTTCACACGGAGAAGCGTAAGAATACGGCCCAGGTGGCATTGTCCCTTTCTGCTGCTGCTCTTCAGCTTCAGAGTTTTGCAGAGTTAAGGTTGTGCCTGGATCATCCTCTCCAACATCAGCCAAGAGCCTTTTGCCTTTGAACATGTCTCATCCTGTGAGTCCGTTCATACTGGTGGTTGCCAGAGCCTTCTGCAGCAGCACGCTGCCCTTCTCAGGCTTGCGTTGTCTGGGGAAATGCTTCGCTTCAGTTTCCATTTGCTGTTGGATCACTTCATTGGATGCTGCTATTTTGTGACATGACAAAGTGAAAAAAAAATTAATCTCTGTTTTGTACCACTCAAGTTTTCTGGACGTGTCTCTATCTCTCTGGGTATCTGTGTCCTTTCAGTATTTTTTTTTTAAATACACTTTAAATATATTCCTGGGCAGGTAGTGGGGCTGTTATATTGTTAAGATCCATTCAGTCTGAGTTCAATGATACCCTGCAAGTAATGGGTTGCGTTTGGTTCAGATTTAGGAAAACACAGGAGGACAGATGAGTTTGCATTTTGGGTTTGGTCTGACTCCTTTCCTACACATACCCTCTGAATGCATCTCAGACTGAGCAGACTGTGTCCAGGACGCAGTACGTGAGGGGTGCTGGAATGCTATAAATGACATTCTCTCTTAGGTGCTCCATTTATTTCCCAATAGCTTCTCAAGACATTCTTCCCGAGTGATGGGTACAGCTGTGCATGGCAGACCGTGGCTGTATTTTCTGCAAGTGCAATGCTTTCCGCTTACTGTCACAGAATAGAAGGTGTTTCGTCACCTGTCCAGGCTGTGTCACGAAGCACGCCTCCAGCTTCACACAGCTTTGTGTTTGGGAATCCAGGATAGCTGTGTCTGCGGGCAGGCTGCTCGCTCCTCGTTCTAGACCNGTTAGGGATTGGAAGGGACCTTGAAAGATCATCTAGTCCAATCCCCCTGCCGGAGCAGGAACACCTAAATCAGATCGCAGGCTGCTCACTCCTCGTCTACGCCTCTTTCCCCTCCTTCAAGGCCCCATCCACACTGATATTCTCTGTTTCTTGTATTTTATCCCGTTATTAGTGAGATGACCTTCCTTCTTATCTCACGACAATTTAGAGCCTCTGATGACAAGTCGTGAGGTACCTTTTGAAAACTGAGGTACCTTGAGTTGATCAGATCACCTTTATTCCTACTCTTAGAGATTTCTTCACAAAGTTACTCTCTACAAACCTCTCTGCAAGGCCAAGCTACCCCTTCCCATCCAGATTTTTCTATTGGTCTGCTAATTTTTTAATATGAATTAACAAGAGTTATTGGTTGTTTGTAATGATTCTGAAGAGCTGTTCTTAAATAGATGTGTTTATGGGGTTTTATTTTTAACAAGGAACTGCTAAAATGGAAAGAAACCCACTTGTGCTCTGCCTGAGAATCTATTGAAATAGTCTTTAAACTACACTTACATATGCATAATTCTGCTTTTATCTCATCCACCTATTTTTTCTGGTATCTTTTGCAGGACCTTTTGGGGCAGAAGAGCTTCATTCACCCACAGCCACATACCCATCTTCAGCCATGAGCTGCCCCGAGTCTCAGAAGACGGGGACAAGTGGGAAGAATGCCAGTTCTCCTCATAAACAAGTCATCTTCAAAAAAAGCACGCGGGACAAAGCTGTAAGTACCATAACAAAGGGTCTCTATAGGTGGAATTTTACTTGTAGACTTTTACTGCAGACTTGTTAGAAAGCTCTTTCCTATCCACTCCATTTTCTTCTGAAGAAGGACCATGAGCTGTATTTAGTGCTAAGTTTGAGGAGATAATGTAAAGAGTTTATAGGACAAGCTTCTCATAGGTGATAGCACAAGAGGAATGCTCACCTCTCACTCCTCTTGGGTTGTACTTGTGCTGGTAAATGTTTAAAACAAAGCTGCTTCATTGTCTTTTCAACCTGGAGGAACTAAACATCTTTAAATCCATAGTTCTTTGTCCTATGCACAAGTATTTACGTTGTACTTTTGGGAGCTGGTTTACATCTGGTCTTCAGTTCTGATGTCCTGAAGCATGTGAACGATGCTGTTGAGCTCATTTAAAATAGAATTTTTCTGTGCAAGAGTTATACTCTGTGCTGTGAACCGCTCCCCCCAACACACAGTCATCAACACTTTGTAGCTCAGCCACGGGCATCTTCTCCCCACAGCTGACCATCTACCTGGGAAAGCGGGACTTCATTGACAACATGGGGAATGTAGAACCTGTAGGTAAGTCCACAAGGATACGTGCTGCCCTTCCTGCGCTCTCAACCCTGATTATCCTCTGTTAATCTTTTTTATTTTTCCCTTTCTTTCAGATGGTGTTGTATTGGTGGATCCTGCAGTTCTCAAGGGGAAAAAAGGTTTGAGGTTTTATGCAATGTTATGTTTCAGAGATTGTTAGTCCTCTTTTGAAGTGAGATGCTGAGATAGAACCTTTTTTGTTGCGTTAAGGGTACAAATGTGACTCTCTTCCCCAATGAAGGGGCTTCTTACTCAGTGTAACGTATGTTCTTACATACGGTATGAATGCTAACTGGGTTACACTCCAGTGGTGAAAAGGGTTTCCCTGACTCTATAGTGCAGGAGGATTTTACATCCCACCCAGCCTGCTGCATGCTTTAACCGTCGTGTGCTTCTTTCCAGTGTACGTGTCCCTGACCTGTGCTTTCCGGTACGGCCGCGAGGACATTGATGTGATTGGCCTCACCTTCCGACGGGACCTCTTCTTCTCTAGGGTCCAAGTCTACCCACCTGCTGACAAGCCAGAGTCTCTCTCCCACTTGCAGGAATCTCTGCTGAAGAAGCTGGGGAAAAATGCTTATCCTTTTTTCTTTACCGTAAGTGTCTCATAAGATCCTCTGACTCTTCTCCTTGTCTGTTATTACCAGGCTGCGGGGACCAGGTGATGGGCTGAATACAGGGGTTAACAGTGAATCTGTGTTATGCAAAGTTCCAGCTTTGAGTGACAGGCAATGTACCTTTGCTTTTTCTTACCATCCTAAGTGATAAAGTGCAAGAAGCTCCTAACTGCCTGTGAGAAGTGCTTTCCTTGAAAAGGCAAGGGAACGTGCGGTGGCTTTATGCTAGCCACAGCACCATATATCCTTGTCTTTCCCGTTCCTGAGGGGCTGGAATACTTTATACCGTTGCCCCAGTGCTCACAGAGGACATGCCAAATCTTTTCTCTTTAAGTATTTTATGGACCAAACAAGTGGATTAAAAGATCTTTACCAGATGTCAACAAATAACAGCTTATTGTCAAATGTCAGTTCTGAGGGGATATGTTCCCAGGACTGTCAGTGACATGTCCGCCTTAGCCTTCCCTAGGACACCCAGGATTGGAAACCACGTGCTCTCGTGTAGCAACAAGTGAATCTCTGAATGATCCTGATGAAAGGGTCGGTACCCGGTTATTAACCACTCAGATGCCATCTAGTGATCTGTAAACGGCAGGAGTCCGATGGGGTGCTAGCCCTCGGTCTCCGTGAGCTGCTCTGTTGCTGTCCCCGCTGATGTCTGGAGCTGCTGGCCCTGCCCAGGCCAGGAGTGAACGGGTGCTGGCTGGTGGCTGGATGGTCTTCGTGGCCTTACTGGTCCCTCTGACACAGAGACACTTGGCTCAAGGCTCAAACCTGGTGAACGCTGAGTAGCGCTGCTGTGAGCCGGATTGATTCTCTTGGATGAGGAGCCAGATGTTGTGGCTTCTACTCTAAGCTGTGCCTCTGGGGCTCCGTTTGATTTTTCTTTTTTTTTTAGGCCAGGTACTTTATGAGCTTAGACTTCTTTTTACTGTTCCTTTTGGTTTTTTTTTTGGCTATTAAGGTATTTTTGGAAGAGAGAGACTTGTTCATACAAGGCAAGATCAGGCCAGTATATTAAGGCTCAGAACTTAAAAGGGTCATAGCATTACCCAAGTGACCTGTTATCTTCAGGGTTGCTTTGTACCTTTTGTGAGCAGTGTTAACTAGAGTATCTGTGTGATATTACTTTGGGGTGTTTTTCTTTTCTTCCTCTCACAGTTTCCAGATTACCTGCCTTGTTCGGTCTGTCTGCAGCCCGCACCTCGTGATGTTGATAAAGTAAGACTCTTGTGCTTATCGTGGTTGAGGAAAGTCAGATGGAAAAGTCATGTGAATTCATTTGGCTAGGTAGGGGGTAGAATAAGGTGACAGTGGATTTTGCTGTGCTGTGCCGCTAATGTCAGGAACCTGACTTAAGAGCTACAAGTGTGTGTCACGCAGCTGGAATTCAAGTCCCCCGAATAAGAAGGGGAATCTAGTCGAACAGCTGCAAGACTGCTGAACCTGCAAAGCTTGTGGTTTCCTTAAGGGTGCCGCATGGTTTGCGGGCTGGCTGCACTAAAATGATCGTAGCTGTCAGGCTACGTGAGAGAAAAGGAGACGGAGGACCTAAAACCTCACAGATCACTATAAATAGCATGTGTTAAGACTTGCTTCTGAATTAAAACGAATGCAAAGAAGGGCTGGCTTGCACATGTGTGCAAACAAAACAAAAACCCTGGAGTAAAAATCAGCAGATAACGAGGTGTTCTGCAAGGTTTCCGACACCATTTAAGATATTCCTTTTGCACATAACTGGATGCTTTTCTGAACAGCAGAGACAGGCTAACAGCCAGGCAAGGGGGGGTGGGGGTTGTGGAATCCAGTGTCACAAGGAGAAGATGGATTTTTTGCCAAGGAATGAGATTCTAGCAAAAATTCCCACATTGCTCTAGAGTTATTTGGGACTCAGACAGATGTCCCATGGTGGCATAAGCCTGTTAAAGCAGAGGTCAGCTTGTCCTGGTCACTCCCACTCCTCAGGTGCTGGGAAGGAGGAAGGTTGACCTTGAATCAGGTATTAGCATCCCAAAGCCAATTCAGAATCACAGAATCACACAGAATCACAGAATGTTAGGGATTGGAAGGGACCTCGAAAGATCATCTAGTCCAATCCCCCTGCCGGAGCAGGAACACCTAGATCAGATCCCACAGGAACGCATCCAGGCGGGCTTTGAATGTCTCCAGAGAAGGCGACTCCACCACCTCTC
>VZTO01013178.1:91757-104818 GCA_013400615.1 Syrrhaptes paradoxus | reverse complement strand
CAGTGGGCCTACATTGCCTCTGGTGTTAGCCTTATCTGCAATGTATTTAAAGAAGCCCTTTCTATTATCCTTGACCCCTCTAGCAAGCTTTAATTCTAAGGAGGCCTTAGCTTTCCTAGTTGCTTCCCTACACTCTCTGACAACATTCTTGTACTCCTCCCAAGTGGCCAGCCCCTCCTTCCATGTTCCATGTTCCATGAAGCTCAGTTCAGAAACCCAGGGTGGACTGGAGAGCCTTGCTCCAGCCTCGTCTGTCCTGTGGCGTGCTGTAGCCTCTGCAGCACTGCTCTTGCAGAAAGCCTTGTAGGAGGAAGGATGTCATCTGCCCGAGGTGGGGAATTAAGCCTCCTTTATCAGAAGCAGTGTGGAGCAGGTGGGTGCTGCCACACTAGTTGTCAGGGATCTGTTATCACGGTAGGAGGCCGGAAGAATTTGCAGTGACAGCAGCCTGCCGGTTTCTGGTGTACAGAAAGATATCGCAGCACCTGCAGATGTTCGTGGCTTCTGACACTGATTTCACAGCTGTGCTCTCTCTCTGGCAGACCTGTGGGGTGGACTTCGAGGTGAAAGCTTTCTCAACAGAGAATGTGGAAGAGAAAATTCATAAGAGGTAACAGAACATCTGGGTCTGTCTTCAGCTTTGCCCTTCTTAAAGGGGGTGGGTGGTCCAACAGCCTTGGTTGCTTGTTCAGCTCTGACCCATTTGTCAGGGGGCTGCTTGGGTGTGAGCACACGGGAATGCACAACTCCTGCCTCTGCCAAGCAGAAAGTACCACCTCGCTGTCCTCTGCTGCTTCCTAGGAACTCTGCTCGTCTGCTGATCCGTAAGGTGCAGTATGCTCCAGAAAATCCAGGACCCCAGCCTTGCGCCGAGACCACCTGGCAGTTCTTCATGTCCAACAAGCCATTACAGTTGAAAGCTTGCCTCAGTAAAGAGGTGAGGAGCTGGCCCCGGGGCTGTGGACAGTATTGGCACGCCAGTGTACATTTTGCTGGCCAGAGGAGCTACTTTGTGTGTTACTCAGATGATCTCAGCTGAGACTGACTTGTCCCAGCACTCGAGGGCTCTAATGTAATTTCTGTCGGTAGCTGCTGTTAGGGGCGGCTGAGACCCCATTACCAGACACATCTGAAGTCATTGAGGGAAGGGTCATCCTGCCTTGTCTGGCCTCTGTGAGGAGATTTAATCTGGGGGAACTGGAGGGGTTCAGGGCTTGGGAGAAGCCTCCTGGCTGGATTTCCGAGTTACCAAATTCCTTCCAGGTGTACTACCATGGTGAGCCCATTCCAGTCACTATCACCATCAACAACAGCACGGACAAAACAGTGAAGAAGATCAAAGCCCAGGGTATGTTTTCACTTTTTCTTGGGATTTTTGAGGGCAAGAAGACTGAACGGTGAGAGGACTGAAAGAGAGCCAGAATTTAGTGCTTACCACAGCTCAGGCAGGCAGTCTGGGACAAATCGGGAATTTGTCCCTCCACCCTGTCTGTTGCTGTTCACCAAGTGAAACACTGCAGCTCCTTTCCTTACTCTCAGGGTTACTCTTGTGGCTCAGTTTCAGATGCCACTATGTCCCCTCTGTTAAAGAGAAAGCATCTGGTACCTGCAGCAGGGCAAGGCTGTGGAGGAAAGGAGCCAGCTCTTCAGGGAGGCCGCTGGGAAGGGCTTCCCTCTGTGTGATGCTTCTGCTAACTGTCAGCGTGTCGAGGTTCTGGGGTTTCAGAAACATCTGGCAGTGTGAGAAACAGTGGCCCTGCCCGTGATGGTGTCATTCCTCCTGAGGAAGCTGAGGGCAGGGGCTGGGTTTCGGAGGAGTTTCAGTGCTGTGCCCATGTTTTCATCCCACAAGCCCCGTCGCACTTGGACTTGTGGAAGACAGTCTGAAAGACAAAGGGTGAGAAAGAGAAGAGAAAGCAGGGACAGAACAAAATTGCTGAGGATTTTACAAAGCTATAGCAGAGAAAGCCAATTCAGTGCTGGTCTTGGATGCGCTGTCTAGTGATTCTCAAATATTTTTAGGCTGACACGCCTCTGATCAGGCTTAAAAAGACCTTGTTGGTCCCGGATTCTCTCCTCGTCAGTGTTTCGGTCAGAATTGCCTTATGGTTTTTTTGGGGTTTGCTTGGAGAATGTAAGTCATTTATTATAGCAGGCTCTTGACTGCAGTCTTCTTGATGGCAGTGTCCCCTGAATGCAGATGCCTGGGCTATAGGTACGTGAGAGGTACCAGCGACCAGAAATAAAAGCAGACATGCTTAGAGAAGAAAGAGGGAGATCTTTATAATGGAAGGAGCAGGCTCCCAAATTGTCATCTCCAAATGAAGGCTAGGTGCCTTTCAGGGAAGGCAGACTTTGGCCGTTGGTGTGCTGCTGGTCTCTATCCAGGCCAGGCTCTGACCTGCGGTCCCCTCAGGCTCTAAATGGGTGGGTTTTCCTGCTGTCCTCGTTGTGTCCCTGTTCCCGAGACCCAGCGGCGGGGACAGCGATATTGTTTCTGATGCCTGTGCATGGCTGATTGTTCGCTCTCTCCTTTCTCCCTCAGTGGAGCAGGTTGCCAACGTGGTTTTGTACTCCAGTGACTACTATACGAAAGTGGTGGCTGCTGAGGAGGCACAGTGAGTGATTGCTCTGCTTATCCCTTCTCGCTCCTTCACACGCCTTTACTTACCTTCCCCCTCAGTAGCGGGAGGTCCTTCTAGCCGTAGTCTGGCAGTGACCTGCTGTTGCAATGCTCTCTCCTCTGCCCTTGTGTGTGTGTGTGCATCCCTCACACCACCTGTACTCCCTGGATGCAGCTGGTCTCCTTGTCACCTAGCCGACAGGGACCCTGCATGTTTTTGCAGAGGATGGGGAGGATGTGGAAGAGGTTTGAAGAGTAATTACCTACTAGAAAAACTTCGCAGGGGCTGTGGAAGGCTCCCCATTGATTGTAATCTTTAAATAGAGATGCAACATTTTCCTGAAACGTGCTGCTCTTTGACTTGAAGCCATGGATGCTCTAGCTTGAGGTCACTCATTTTCACATCCTTCATTTGCTTGCTTCTGGCCTTAGAAAGCTCATGAAAATCTTGAGCCTATTGATGTGATGGAGAACCACTTGTTCTTTTTGCACGGCGTTGGCTTTGCTTTGTGAGGAGGGTTGGACACACCCAGACACTTTGTATTTTTCTGGTGTTTTGCTCTGTAGCTTAGGGACATGTTTTCCACTGAGGATTGGTCTTCTCAGCGAGGATTCATTTTGTCCAAATTTGGAGGTCTGCAGCATAGTAGAAGTCTGCCTTAATGTGAAATTAATAATTTTCTACAAGTACTTTTTCCTCTTTGATTATAGAGGGAATTTTTGACTAGCTTTGATGTAGACATCTGCATTGTAGACAACTAAATTTGGACAGATACATTTCACTCCTCTTGGACGGCTTTGTAATCTGTTTTTAAATGCTCTTGGCCGGGTGTGTAACACAAATCAGAGCATTTTACTTTCTTCCTCTCACCTACTGCTTATTTTCAGGGAAAAGGTGCAGCCAAACAGCAGCCTGACCAAGACGTTGACGCTTTTGCCCTTGCTAGCAAATAACCGGGAGATACGGGAAATAGCTCTGGACGGAAAGCTGAAGGATGAGGACACCAACCTGGCTTCTAGTACCATGTGAGTAGAGTTTAAAGTGGCCCCAGGCAGTGGAGGGTTATAAAGAAGAGGGGAGGGTGGAGGAGACACTTCTCTCAGGAGTTTGTGCCTGTAAAGGTGTGTCTGGATGGGTACGTCTCAGTTGCGTTTCTTAACCTATTATTCATTCAGGATAAACAGTGATCCCAGAGCTCGAGCTATCGACTGCCCCTGAGCCTTGCCTGCTCTGTCCCTCCCAGGATGTTCACCTAGTCCTTGCTCCAGCCCTGTACTGCTGCCGTGTTGCTGTGCCATCTAACGCTGTCTGTTTCCTCTGGTAGAATTAAGGATGGAATAGACAAGACAGTGATGGGGATTCTGGTTTCCTACAAGGTCAAGGTGAAGCTCACTGTTCCAGGGTAAGAGTAACAGGCTTTTTGCTACATCTGCATAGAGTTAAGAGATTGGAGCGTGTGTACCTCAGTGATGGGTGGGGAGAGGGCAGGACAGTCCACCCCAAGAGAAAGAGCACAAGCTGTGGGACACTGGGTTCCTCTAAAGCATAAATTGCCTGGAAATCACTCTTGGCCCATCCAAAGAACTTGTCCTGAGCCAGCGGGGCTGGATTACCTTCCCTAGATACCAGATGATTTTACCGCTGAAGTATGAACCTCTGGCTTGCATTGCAATCTTGTTTCAAAGCCACAACTTGTTTTGTGAGAACTGAAGTGTGAGCCTTTACGTTGGCGTTCTTGTTCTCCCAGAACAGAAGATGGAGATGTCTGTCTGAGTCAGAACTACTGCAGCTCAGGTTCTTCTCTGAGCCAGCTTTCAGGGAGGAGCTGATGTTATCAATGTGAACTAGTTCCCAGCATCCAGGGCAAAAGAGGACAAGGATAATAACTCTCATTTGATGATAGTCACTGTTTACATTTTTATTTCATTCATCTATCCTTCTTTCCAGTACAAAAATGAGTCAGCAATTTGCCTAAAGCGTGATAAAGTGACTGCTGCCTGACACGGTCCCCCAATTGCCCTTGCCCTTTGGCTCTCAGAAAATGAGCCATGCCCAACACTTGGTGAGGACTTCAAAAACTTAGACTCTTTCTGTATAGGGGAAGGACATGAAAAATGAAAATCACATTTTAAAAACAAGTTTATTTGGATGCTGTGCTTTTTTGCAAGTAGAGAAGAGTAAATGAGTAAGGTGACTTCAACAGTCCACCAATAAGCCAGCATTTGGCAGGGTACCTTAACGGAAAGGCACTAAATGTGCTTGTGGTTTTTTCCTTTCTTTCTCCTGTAGCATGCTGGGAGACCTCACCTCCAGGTAAATGTCATCTTCATTTTCAGACCATGCAGTTGTAGTTGTTAATTTGCCTTGTACCCTCTTTCCTATTCCCTTTCCTGCCTCCCTAAAAAAAAACCAACTATCCCTCAAGCTGATATAAGAAAGAAGTCTGTGCATTCAGCTGTGAAAATGAAGCAATTACAAAAATATCCTTGATTTATGTACACGCAAGTACATTCAGAACATAACAAACCCAGTTTAGTGGATATGCCTGGGATTTTTGTGGAGAAATCGGAGTTTAAGTCTTTTCGAGGGGAAAATTATAGTTGAGAAAGATCAAAGAATGGGTGAAACTGGAGTTGAGGGCTTGGGCTGGCCAGAGGTGGGAAGGGGACTGAACCAGGCAGGAACGCAGCTGTGGATCTGACGCATTCTCTCTTCTCCCCAAAGTGAAGTGGGCACAGAGCTGCCGTTCCGTCTCATGCACCCCAAACCCGAGGAAAAGAACTCAGCAGGTCAGTTATGCCTGGTGTTTGCCTTTCTTCGTTAACAGACTCAGTTGAAATGTTGCCACTGCAAGGCTTATGGTGATCTGTTCTACAGGAAACTTCCTAGTCTGCACGACTCCGGTGTGGGGGCTGCTCTGTGTGTGTGTATAGACCTATCTCAGCCTTGAGGCAAAAAATAACAGGGAGGAGGGATGCTCAGAGGGCAGAAGGTGGAAGTGGGTCATGTTCCCTTTTTAGCTTTCCTCTGTGGAACCACAACTGAAAGCACAGGGGCTTGAGGAAGAGCTGCACAGTTAAATTTCACGACTGCTCTGCAAAATGTCCTGAATGGAGCTGTCAGCAGTTCCCAGCCAGGTTCCAGTATAGCAGATGGGAATCTGTCACAGAAAGCTCCTAAGACACATCAGCATTGTAAAAAAGCAAAATACTTTTAAGCAAAGTTAACGGGTAATAAAACTCTTTGTGATTTCAGAGTCCCCATTAGCTTGATGTGGCGTTGGCCACGGTGTCTGTGATGTGGCCTTTATGTTCGGGGGGGGTCTGAGAGGAACGTCTCTTCAGGGTCAGGTCAGTAAGTGGGAGTGTGGGAGCTTCAGAGCAGTGGAAGGATCTGGCCTTCTCCAGGCGTGTCCAGGCTTGGGATCAGATGCCGAAACTGCAGGCTGTCTCGAGCATCGCTGTTCTCCTCCCACTTCTTCGGAGCCTGGTGGCTCTGTTCTCGCGTGGTGAACACACAGAAACTGCAAGGTGCTTCACTAAGTCAGAAGCTCCTGTACAGCGCCCGAAGCAGCTATTGAACACAGAACATTATGCCAGCTTTGTGGTGTTGGGGCTGTTATAGATGAGTCGTCCTGTCCTGCCCTCTATATTTGGACAGAGTTGCATGAGCTTTAACAAAAACCCATGGCTGCTTTCACGCCGCTATTCTTTTTCTTTCTTTCTTTTTCTTTTTCCTTTGGGCGCAAACTGCTCTTTCTAGGAACACAACCTCTGGAAGGTGATGGTGGAACCTGTGAAAAGTTATTCTGAGATAGGTGCTTTGTTCTGTACTGGAAGCATTAGAAAGGGGTGACTCGAGTCACAGAGTCACAGCAGGGTTTGGGCTGGAAGTGACGTTAGAGATCATCCAGTTCCACCCCCTGCCATGGGCAGGGACCCCTCCCACCAGCCCAGGTTGCCCAAAGCCTCATCCAGCCTGGCCTTGAACCCCTCCAGGGATGGGGCATCCACAGCTTCCCCCTGCCCAGGACCTTGGAGAGGGGCTGGGACTGGCCCTGGTGGGGAGCCACACAGGGCAGGGGTGCTGCTGGGGGAGCGCAGGGCTGCAAAATCTGGAGCTTTCATGGGTACGGAGAAAAGCCTGAAAACTTCGAACAAAGATCACCCAAAGGCTTAGGCAACTGTAAAGAATTTTGCATTTTGAGAGTGGTGTGAATTTTTTTTTATGTAACGTTTCTTGGTGTTAACAGTACTGCAACCCCTTCTCATTCCTTATGCTTCAGGCAGAAAATTCTGGCAGAAGGATCTGTAATATGAGGAAAAAATGGAAGTCAGTGAGTTCTCCCTTCTAAAATCATTTCAAAGGATGGCTGATATGCTCCTTTATTTAGTACACTCAAAAGGATGTGGGCAGAAAGCTTCACAAAGGAAATGGAGAACTGCAGTATTTCTCAGATCGCTTCCACCAACACATCCCCTTACCAAAGGCACAGCCCACGTTGTCTGCGACATCAAAGTCTTCTAGGAGCTTGCTGTCAGAGGACAGCTGTGGTTCGTGCGTTTTGTACAGATGGAAATTGCAGGTTCCTTATAAACTGAAAAAAATAGTTTCAGGAGCTATCCCATGGGAAAGCCCTTTAAATGGTTAACTTGAGAAATAAATGCTTTCTCTTAAAAAAAGATACTGTAACACAACAGAAAATTCCTCGGAAGCCTGTGTAGTTGACTTGAAAACTGCTGGAATGTGGTGTCTGAGCTCATGACAGGGAATAAAACAGCTCCTCCACGAAGCTGGTAAATTAAAACTCTTTCTGGCCTTATTGGCTGGTAGTTTTCCATGTACTGTCCCTAATCGCTTTCCCAATTGTGAGTTCATGCTTTGTAAATTTTTATTCTGCCACCTTAGTTCATAAATCTGAGAAAAGTGTTTCGTTGGTGAAATATAATCTAATTTGGAATCAAGCGAATCAAGACTTAATTGCAGAGACAGTTTCAACAAACAGTGTTTAAACTCTCAAAGGCCCCAGAAGATGGGATTTTTCTTTGTTGCCTTGTTCAGTAGCCTCTGCCGTGGGCGTAGGCAGGAGTGCAGGCACAGGGAATTCTGAGATCACTCCTTATCTTTTTTTCCATTCCCTTTTGTTTTTGCTGATGAGTCAATAGTAATCGGTTACTTGACTGTCGCTTCCTCTTAGGACAGAGCTGGGAGAAAGGAAAGAAGTCAAAGCAACTATCTTATATTAAAAAAAATGCCGTGCGTTATGATTTATCCCTTGCAGTGGGGTAATACCTTTTCCTTTCTGTAGCCAAGGTGGTTTATGGCAGAGGTAAATAAAACCCGTGCAGCGTCGGTATAGTTAATCATGCCGGGCTGATTTGAGTGTAGAGAACCTCAGAAAGAGAAGCTGCTCAAGAACACAGTTTAATTTTTTTAGGGCCAAACTGGGGCAAGCGTGATCAATCGCTGCGTGCTTTATTTCACAGTGGGTTGCTTTGTGCTTTCTGTTCGTCTGTGCATCCGTCGCTCGGTAAAGAGCCGGTCTGTCGGAGCTCATGGGTGTTGCAGATGGCCTGATCTTTCTTTCCTGTGCCTGGAGGAGACAGAAGAAGAGCAGCTTGCTACCTTTCCTTTCCCATGTTAATTTATAACTTCCTTGTCTTGGCTTTCTGCAGGCCGGTATTTGCATGTTTCGTGTGTGCTGGTTTTGCAACCAGTTTTGGACCCATGTGGTTCCCAGGTGGGGATTTTTAGGCGAAGCAGCTCCTGTCCCACTGGCAGTCTGTCCTTCTGCCTGTAGACAAAAACGTCTAGAGATCTGTTTCTTTTAAAGATAGATCCAAACTGGGCTGCGTCTCTTCGTGCTTCCGAGACCTCTCCCAGTCAGCAGTTAGCCCAGGAGCTGCTGGTGGTGTTTCTCAAAGCCGTGGGCTCAGCGGGAGCTCTTTGCTCTGTGGTTTTCCTGCCCTTCTCCTGATGTTTTACATTTTGTGGCCCTATGTCTTGGACGCTGACCTTTGTTGTGGCTGTTATTCAACAAATAGTCATTTATCTGCTCCTTTGTTCAACTTGTGTGAAAGGGCTGGTTCCGAGAAACCAGTGAGTGCTTTGTCCCTTCAGTAGTGAAGCTGTACCTGCCCCGTGTGGGTACTGTACCTGCCCCATGTGGGTACTGTACCTGCCCGTGTGGGTACTGTACCTTTCAGAAATTACTCAGCTTGTAAAGCACTTCAATGTCTTGAAAGATAACACAGCCTACTCTTTTTTTTTCTTCTTTTTCCCCCATAAAGTTGAGAGGTTAAAAGCAAGCTTATAATGAAAATGACTGTATGCCACAACTTTAATTATATGGAATCATTTGTGTGGCTGCGTAATAAAAGCTTACGGAAAACTCTCTGCAGAAAGTACGGTGACATTCTGGAGCCTTATCGATCCTTGAACACAGCCCCCTCCCATCCCAGCCCTCAAAACAATTGCTGGCAGGCCAGTTAAAAAAGAAAGCAACCCATTTTCAGGTTCCTGAGAGTTTTTCAATGTTATGATGTTAAATAAGCCACGGTACAGCAATGTGGAGCAGGCCTGACCCCTGCTAGGGTGCAGATGTAGCCTTATAACAAGCGTAGGGGATGTAGTGTAGCAGCCTGAAAATAAATTAGTGTGTCTTGGAATGTCATCTTACATCTGAGGTGTATAATGCCACACTACCGAGGTATTGATTCAGTAGTCATTTATCTGACAGTATGTGCTCACCTGAAACAATACCTATTTTTCCCCTCTCTCAACCCATTTTGGAAAATTGGTGTCAAACCGCATTGGTGGGTATCTCCCTCAGCTTCACCCACATCGTTGATGTCCTTCTTCCCATAGTAATGGTGGTACTTCCAAACAGGGAAAGACAGCAGACTATTTAAAGAATAAAACCTGGAGGAAAAACTAAATGAAAGCGATGCTTGATGTGTTGGAAATTTTAAAAGTTCTAAATATTTCATTTGAAATCTATTTCAATCAAGCATCCCTGCCCTGAGACCTTCCAGACTTCACCTTGGCTTCTGTGAGTAGAGGAACCATCCCTTCCGAGTCTGGATAGACACCAGCGGGAATGTCTTCCCACGATCCATCCTTTGAGGTGTCCTGGCTAGCGTGGCCCCAGTTGGCACACTTCAGTGCTGACATTTCCAGCAGGGCCAGTCGTCACTTGTTGCCCTTGGTTTCAGTGTGCGTGGTGAGTGGGAATTCCCCAGGCAGCGACTTCTCCAGTCCCTGGAGCATCCCAGATCCCCGATGGCTTCTGTAGAGTTGTGGCCCAGGTGTGCTTTGCTCCGTGAGAAGCAAGCCGGGGAAGTGACTGTTA
Source organism: Syrrhaptes paradoxus (assembly GCA_013400615.1). Classification (NCBI taxonomy): domain Eukaryota; kingdom Metazoa; phylum Chordata; class Aves; order Pterocliformes; family Pteroclidae; genus Syrrhaptes; species Syrrhaptes paradoxus. The sequence goes on along the minus strand of VZTO01013178.1, from coordinate 94,843 downwards.
CTTGCTAAAGTGTGAAGAAAAAAAAGTAAATCCCTTCCCCCGTTTCATGGCTGCGATACAGACTGTTTTGCTTATTTTGTGCTGAAAAAGCTTCCAAGGAATCCTTCTAAGGAGCAGGATTCATTGCAGTGTGGTTAGTTCCCATTACACAAACACAAGTGCCAAAGGTCTCAGTGCTGTGTTTAGGGAAAGATGAAATCAGGAGTGTTGCCTCAAGTGCGTAACCCGTTACTGAGAGAGCACCTGGGCCCTGCTGTATTCTGGCCTCTGTTTGATTTTTATACCTTCGTGTTTGTTGGACAAGAACATCACCTTCTCATCGCCTGGCTACTGAAATCACAGTGACAGGCCAATTAAAATGAACGTGATGCCATGCAAGCACTATCACCTCTGAGTAGAAGCGTGTGCACGGACACCTCACTGCTGTGACCTCTAGCAAGCACAAACAGGAAAATCTCTCTTTGTTCCTCAGCCCTTCTGATGACTCGGGCAACGCTGCTAGAGTGCTTTTCCATTTGGAAATCAAGTTTTGTTTCAGCGGGTGCATGTTTGCACATTTGGAGACTTTCTGGAATTCTCCTTGTATTCCTGCAGATCCTGCTGCATGTCATTGTCCTGTCAGTTTATACGCTTTTGCTGGTTTTAGCATCCACTGCTCTTAACTACTTGGTGTGTCTTTTTTCCTCCTTTGCTGCACGCTGATGACTGCAGGGAAAGATGGGTAAGTTTCTTTTAATGATATTTCACATCCTAGCTGCAGTCATGCATTGACTCTCTGAAAACTCCTCAAAACTGTCCCGAAATCCCCAGGGTTCACAGACTATGAGCTTAAATCCAAAGTGAGTAAGTTCCTGTGGCTTGACAGGTTACTGCTGTCGGCGAGCAGCGATGGCTGGCCGTGCAGAAGCTAGGTTAGGAGAAGGTGTTTTGCCTCGCAGTTGGAGGGAGGGAGGTGTTTGCACTCAGCTGATGCTCTGTAGCTCTGAGTTTCGGGAACTCACTAGGTTTGACCATGTGCCCATATTTTAGTACAGAGGAACAGGAATGCAAGGTATGGCATTTTATTTCTAGACAAAGATCCTCTCAGGCTGCAGACTGTTCAGCTAGCTGATAAATATTTAGCTGGAATGGACATGATTCAGTACAGATGAAAACCTCCTTAGTTTGTGTCCTGACTTGCTCAATCGACTGCTTTTCACACTAGCTAGAATACTGCCCGTGAAGATGGTGCCTGTGGGAATGTGATCCAAATCCCTTTGAAGACAAAGGAAACATTACCAGAGTCTGCGCTGTGATTCTTCTCTTCTGCTGTATGCCTGTAGTCTGCTGGTATAAAAAAAAAAAATGCTAACATCATTTTCAAAGACCTGTGTTTCTTCCATTTCAGTGAAGCAGAGCTGGTATTTGAGGAGTTTGCTCGTCAACAGCTAAAAGATATGCTTGATGATGAAGACAAGAATATGTCCTCAACTGATGAGTGACTAAAAGAACAAGCTGCCAGAGAAGCTACGTAGTCTGGCATCAATTAGGAATTTAGGATCTAGATTTCTAGTAAACTGCGTGTTCTCGGTGCATGCATGGTCTCCCAGGGATCAACCCCGCCATCAGTGGACATAAAATCATGAATCCCGATTGCTTATTGAAAGTTTCAGCTCTAGAAGAATGTAGCAAACTAAACACCTGACGCTTACCGGAGCTACCAGAGGAGGACAGGAAGGCTGCCATGCCATGACTTCTGCTTTTCAGGGCTACCTGGTAAAAAGATTGGTTGCTTTCACCACTGCTGAGAGCTTGCAGGATTGTTGGTGCAGCCTGCCTAGACTTCCTCGCTGTCAGAGTCTCTGACGTTGCAATGCCAGTGAACCAAACCCCAGTCTGGAAGGCTGGCTTGCAGCCTTCGGTCATTCACTGAGGTTTCTCAACGGACTGTGCAAAACCTGATTTTATTTCCTTTTGGTTGCTTTTGCATTTATGCTTTACCAACCTCATCTAGTGAATATTCTCAGTGCTTGCTCTGTCCCCCTGTGTGGCTTACATCCACTTTCTGTGCTGTTACATGTCTTGCAAATCCTCTTTCGCAGCAGCTGTAATGCTGAGATACAGCATTAGCTTTCTAGCGATATATTTAACGGCCACCTTATTAAAGATGAGAGAAATGTGCACTCTCCATGAATTCCCTAACAAAGGTCCCAATATACAACCCCCAACAGAGAGCTGCTCGTCCAGACTGATCCTATACTTCATCTAGTTTCCTGTATGCAACAGTGCTTCCAAAGAGGTGCAGTACAATTGAGGAAATGATGGGGCAGCCTGCCCTGAGGAGCCTTTTCCAAACCCGTCTGCCAGAGGTTGGTTTATGCTCTAAGAAATGAGAGTGTGTTCTGCAAATTTGTTTGTTCTTGTTCTGGATAGTCTCATTATCTGTGTAAATGTCTAATCCTTTCCTGAATCTCACTTAGATTGTGGCTGAAGTGAATTGCATCAGCTAATTACATTTTGCATGTAAAATGACTGGTGTTTTCTTTTTCTTGTTTTTGCTCTAAATCTGCTTTTTTAATGTCCCTGGTTTGAATTCTCCTGGAAAGTCTGAATGCAGGGCCTACATTTATTAATACAAACTTCTGTATCCCACCCTATGCACTAGCAGATGCTATTAAAAGCTTCCCCCTTCTGTCTTTGTTAAAAGCACATCCTTGTTTACTGAGAAGAAAATGAAGGAGATGTTTTTGAGGTGCCCCAGGGGAGTGGGACTCTGGGAGCCTGCTGTGAGCTCACTGCACTTCCATCCCGCTTCCCCGCGCAGAGGCTGTGCAGCGTGAGCTCTGCTGTGGGTTACGGGTGGTAACAAGCCAAAGCAGCCCCCTTGGGAGAAAAGGGGGGGGCTGTGCTCTGGCATTTCACAGAATCACAGAATGTTAGGGATTGGAAGGGACCTTGAAAGATCATCTAGTCCAATCCCCCTGCCGGAGCAGGAACACCCAGATCAGATCCCACAGGAACGCATCCAGGCGGGTTTTGAATGTCTCCAGAGAAGGAGACTCCACCACCTCTCTGGGCAGCCTGTTCCAGGGCTCTGTCACCCTCAC